>FWCC01000304.1:0-95555 GCA_900169235.1 Zarea fungicola | reverse complement strand
GGTGGGGGCGTGGCACATGTAGTGCTTCAGCTTAAAGCCAAGGAAAGACTGACGCTACACCAACGCATCAAACCACCAGATCTACCGGGCTAAAATAGTCACGTGGAATGCCTAAGGAAAGATGGAGGGAATTAAAAAAAGGATGTATAGATTTCCAAGGTGGCGCTGCCCGGTTGATGCCAAGCCATTTGTTGTATCGCGATCGGAGCCTCCTCATTGTCTTGCCATCCTATTGTGCTGTCTAACCTACATTTTCACGGCGGTACCTGGATTTAGTCTGCCTCTGTCATGTTTGCCTTACGAACCTGAATTTCCTGCATGACTTGCTGAGATGAAATCGCTTCGTGGGAAGCCGAGTCCAACGGGGCTTGTCTTTGTGCAAGAAGACCCCATGACCATCCAGAGATTAAGGAAATGGGCGCCAAAAACCAAAACAGGATGCAAGACTTGTCGGTTCGTGTCCCGCTCCGGCACCCCCAAGCAATGACCGGGACAGCAACATTTGCGTCAATGTCCCATGCCCACCAATTCTACGTCACTAAACTGCAACTTCCAGAATCCGTCGAATCAAATGCGATGAGAGTAAACCATTCTGCAAGAAGTGTAAGTGAAGCAGTAACCTAAAACAACTCTCTCCACTGTTCCACGGCCGTCAGCTCATGCGACCGTTGACTAGGTCTCACGACGGGACGCAACTGCGACGGCTATGACGCGCCCGCATCGCCGCCACTGCTCCCGACGACGACGACCCAGGAGCTCATGAGGCTGCTGGAGCAGCCCACGCACGCGGCCACGCCGCTGTATGGCGGTTCCAGCCGCGCCGAGAAGGAGGCCTTTTTCCGGTTCTACAATGTGACTGTGCAGCAGGTCGCTGGCCGCACCGACAGCCCCTTCTGGAAGGTCAACCTGCCGCAGCTCGCCCAGGCGCAGCCCGTCCTGTGGCACGCATCGCTCGCGCTCTCGGCCATGCAGCTCCGGGACACGATCCCGGACAAGACGGCCCTCGCGCGGCAGACGCGCCAGGACCACTTCAAGTTCGCGCTCGGCCAGTACAGCAAGTCCATCGCGGCGCTCGTGGCGCTCTCCGGTAAGCGGGCGGCCGCGATGACGGCGCAGGACCAGGAGGCCGTGCTGACGGCGTGCATCGTGCTGAGCTGCTTCTGCCTGACGCAGCTGGAGAACAGGGAGGCGCTCATCCACTCGCTGTACGGCCTGCGGCTCACGCGGCAGTGGAACTTTGCGCAGCGCGCCACGAACCCCAACCTCTCGGAGGAGGCGCGGTCGACGGCGGACTACCTGACGGCCATGATGCGATACTTTGAGTCGCATTTTATGGAGGATGCGTCCGAATTGCCCGAGGAAGGACAGGACGAGGCCAGAACAAAACCACCACCCCGCGTCATGACGATAAGCAAGCTACCCATCACACATAACGACAACAACAACAAGGCGGGGGTGGGCTGCCCGCTGACCATACGGCTGTGGTGCGTCAAGGGCCAGGTCGATTTGCATCTCGACTTTGTGCGCGACCGCCAGATGACCCGCAAGGCCTTCATGGCCGAGTTCGAGACCGTCATTCTCCTCGCGCAGGACATTATCCGCGACGTGAATGCCACGTCCAAGGTTGACCAGGCGTGCACGCTCGTCGCCACGTTTGGCGGCGGCACCGAGCCGTTCGCGCCGCGGCTGGTGCGGCCGCCCGCCAGACTGTGCTCGGATCGCCACAGGCTGCAGACGGCCACGGTGCTTGTGACGGGCGGCGAGTGGCCGTCGGACATTGGCTACTTTGACACGACGGTGCTGGGTTCCAAGTTTGAGCGCGGCGCGTTGACGCCGTACGGGTCGCTCGTCTGGGACGACCGCATCGCGGGGGCGGGCTGCGAGTGCGGCACGGTGGAGACGCCGCTGTGCGATGCGCATGCCACGCCGGCGATTAAGCAGGACTTTATGCGGGAGGAGGGCATCAAGACGCTGTTCAAAGCGCTGGGGGAGGTTGTGCGGCGTAAGCCGGTGCATATGATTACCATGAATTGGTAAGAGACGACGGCCGGGGGGACGAACATTTGATGAATTTCATACAACGATAGGTCATATACCGTTATGATGCATGATAGCCAAGAATTTATTTATTAATCACAGAACAGGTGCAGGCTCATTTTGTGATTCACAATTTGAGGTGGATTTGTTTTCGATCTAGCGATAGCGACAGTGCAAATACATCTGTAAAAAAAAAGAGAGAAAATTGTGACTCGATTTTAACTAGGTTCCGTGCGTATCCTTGCTCAGTTTAGCTTTGAGAGCTTTAGAACTCATTCTCCTTCTTGCGAATGTCAAAAATCTTGAGTGCCTCCTCAGCGGCCTTGAGGCCCGAGAGGGCCATGGCACCAAAGGTAGGACCTGGAACATGCAAGTGTTAGTCCACGCTGCGAAATGCAATGCTAGATAAAAGAGAGCTAGCTTACCCATGCGGTTGGCACCATCGACCTCAGAGAGCTCCATGCCGCCGACAATGAGACCGGGCACAATTTCACGAGTGCCCTTGACGATGGCGTCCTCGGCCGAGTTCATGTCGAGGCCGCGCATGCCGCCGAGCTTCTCAATGCGCTGCATGCTCACAAGGCGCTTGACGCAGAACGCGCCCATGGGGCCGTCGTGACCGGTGGTGGAGATGATGAGCGGCGCGTTGATGGTGTTGGGGTCCATGCACGACTGGTCGTCGTGGTGCATCGAGACGAGTGTCCAGTTGGTGACGACACCAGCGATGCGGACGCCCTCGCCGTCGCCCTTGCCGGCGCGGGTGATGAGATCCTCGACGCAGGTGGCGTTGAAGAGCTTGATGTTGGGCATCTGCAGGACCTTGGACATGATGGTCGAGGTGAAGATGGCCGCGTGCTTGACAACAACGTAGTGGCCCTCGTCCTCGTAGGGGACGCCAATCTCGCGGAGGAAGACGTCGGCGGGCTTGCGCATCACCATGGCGGAGAAGAGCTGGCCACCGAGCCAGGCGCCGCCGCCAGGGCTGACGGAGGCCTCGATGATGGCAATCTTGAGGTCCGGGCGCTTCTTGCCGAGCACGTAGGCGGCAGACAGACCGCAGGAGCCGGCGCCGATGATGACAATGTCCGACTCGGCGTAGCGGTCCAAGTCCTCAAAGTAGCGGCGTGTCATGGCGCGCGAGACCTGTGACTCACGGATGGGCGCAAAGGTGAAGGAGTCCCACTGACCCATCATGTCGTCAATGGTGACGCCAGTGGTGTCGGGGAAGTTGGCAGGCACAGCAGCGTAGTCTTTGCTACCACCGCCAACGGCAAGCTTGGAGACGGGGACAGCGGCATGCTGAGGGGGCGAAATAGCGGCAGGAGGACTCATTCTGATTGATGTTGGTTTTGGTTACCTGTGACGGTTAGGATGATATTGTCCTGTACAAGTTGGGGGACAAGGGGGAGGCATGATCCTTTCGCTGGTATTATCCAGATCAAGTTGAGGGCCGTATATTCTCAGCCACGCTCGCCACTAGACCTTGCCACCGTGATATCACTGTCAAATGCTGACTGTGATAGTAGGGGCAGATGATCCAGCGACGAGCAGGCACCGGCTCATGCTGCAACACTTTACCTGAAAGAGGAGTTTTTGATCAAGTTTGGATAGAGTACCACCGAGAGGTAGCCATGGTCGCCATGATGAGCGCCATTGTCCCAGAGGGGGGCGAAATACCGAATATGTTATCTGCGGATGCCGTGTAGAGAAGTTAGCAATCTATAAGTTGGTCACGCATCTACTTGCCAATGAATGAAGAGCAACTATGATATAGAGCGCAAGAGTGTTGACGCACTTGATGGAATTACGCGTAAACGTTGAACTTTGAATCTTGTTGTTGAAGGCTTTGTTGGTGAAAAAGGAGAAAGCAAGACGAAATCCAACTGCTGTGTGCGTCTTTTTATATGAAGCTCCTCTTTTCTCAGTGGTCGGGTTTATTACTATACGATGCAATGATAGCTCCAAGCAAAATGAGGGGTCGAGAGCCGGTTCGGAGGGCCATCAACTCCACCATGACACGGCAGTTACGGTTAGAGCCGGGCAGGAGAGGCAATTAATTGCAAACAAGTTGATAAACAAGTGGTGTGATTGGTTGTAGTGGCGGCTGATTATCTAGTTTTTGCCACAAAGAAAACGTGAGGGAATTTACTGTCTTGTAGGGTTTGGAATTCAAAATACGCTGTCATCGAGATCGAGCTGAATGACACAGTTCGATTCAATTTCAGCCCTGATACCGGAGACTGATATGCGGCGCCGTTACTAGCGCCGACTTTGTATGCAGAGCCGGCATTCGAAATAACAATATTTGTGTGTCCAGTATGGCGAATCGGATGCTGTTTTGTGTCTGTTCTTATCGTAAAAATTGCCATCTATCAGCTAATTCGTGAGTTTTCGTTCTGGCTGAAATTAAGCATCCATCATCGCTATTGCGTTCAGCATCATGCCAGCCGGCGTTTCAAGTATTCAGCGCTTAGCCTTACGCGTTGCCTTGTGTGGTTTTTATTAAGCCTCTGCCACCTCCTTGACCGTCTGTACAAAGCGCTCAGGATCATGGCCAAAGCGACCAAGGAACAAGCCGTCCAAGCCCGTCTTGAGACGCTCATATAGACCCGGCCCGGCACTGCCACCATACACAATTCGGGTATCGCCTTTTCTGCCCTTGACGCAACCCAGTTCGCGCAGGCCAGCTACCACAGCCAGAACATGTGCAACCCCAGCAGGCTGCGCCGCGCCAATGGCCCAGACGGGTTCATACGCAAGCACGACCTCGGCATCATCCGCCAGGGACCTGACCACGGTTTCCACCTGCAGCCGACACTCGTCCACTGCAATCTGGAAATCGCCCTCGGTCTTTTCACCAATGCATACTAACGGGACCATGCCGTTGCGGCTCACGGCCGCCGCCTTCTTTGCCGTGATGGCATCGTCTTCGGCAAACAGCCGGCGGCGCTCGGCGTGCCCGACAGCCACAATGTGTGCACCAACGGACTGGAGCACCGCGGGGCTCACCTCGCCTGTAAAGGAGCCGTGGTCCTCCCAGTGGCAGTCCTGGGCGCCGGTCCAGATGGGCAGTCCGCTCGCCTTGACCTGGGCGACAGTGGCGGGGATCGTGAGGAAATCAGGCAGGATAAAGATGTCGATCTGTGAGAGGAGCTCTTCGGGGAGGCCAGCGAGGCGGGTGAGAACGTCTTTGGTGTATGACTGTGTCTTGTCGAGGGAAAAGTACATTTTGGACGATAGGCCGATGAGACGGCGGCGGGGAGCTGTTGCCACCACCATGCTGAAGGTGCTCTTGAAGGGCCGATACTAGGCGAACAGAGGTGTATACGTGTTTTCTTTGCTTTCTTCTTTTTTAGGGTGGTTGTTGAACTGATCTCGGTGTGGACAAGAAAGAGTGATGAAAACTCAAGTCAGTCGAGCAGAAAACAAACGCAGTGCGCTGATAGGGTTGAGGAGGATTGTTCAACAGTCTCAGAGACCGAGCTGCGTGCGATACCTGAGGTGTGTCCGCTGATCGGTGAGCTTTCCGGCCCCTGAAGCTACCCCTCCGCGCTGGGGCTAGCGGTGGCAACATGCACTGTGATCCCCGCAAATGCGGCACATGCCCCGCACCGACAGCGGGTTTACAGCGGGTTCAAGAAGCTTTAGGGGTTCGCTCGGTTGCATGTCCCGATGGAGATGCACTGCCGTGCCCTGAGGAATTCAGCGCCAGTGGCGGATTATAGGCGTTGAGGCGCTGTAGAGCGTTGCCGCTTTAGGCATCCCGGACACAGGCTCACGCCAGCGCATTCAAGTCGAGACCATTCTGGCTCAAGATGCTACATTTTAGAGATCGGACGGTACAATTACTCATCATGTATGTATGGAAGCTTTATGAAGAGGGGTTGTTTTTGTAAATGCTGTTTGTTATGGCGGCTAAGCAAGGACGTCTAAAGCTCATAAGGTCGCTAGGAAGAGAATGAAAAGAAGCACATCTCCCCAATGAAGAATACAAAATTAAATTTCTCAAGCCATCGTTTAATCCTCGAGCTGGTTAATCTCATCCACCTTCTTGGCACTCGCACTGTTGGGATCGAATTCGTAGCCCAGCCACTCGCCAGCCAGACGACGCGCCAGCTCGAGGCCAACGACACGCTCGCCCATGCAGAGGACCTGGGCATTGTTGCTGAGGACGCTGCGCTCGACGCTGAAGCTATCATGCGCGGTGACGGCACGAATGCCCTTGATTTTGTTGGCCGTGATGGCAACGCCGAGGCCAGTGCCGCAGACCAGGAGAGCGCGGTCGGCCTTGCCCTCGGCCACGAGACGGGCGGCAGCGGCAGCGCGGGTTGGATAGGCTGTCTTGTCAGTGGCCTCGCCGGAACCGACGTCGATGACTTCGGTTACACGACTGTCGGATTCAAAGTCGCGCTTGATGGCGTTTTTATAGCTGACGCCGGCTTCCTGTGGAGAGAATTGTCAGCCTTTGCCAATGGTGAGGCCAGAGAGCGGAGGGCGTACTTACATCGCAGCCCATAGCTATTCTCCAAGTGGGTGACATTGTGTATTGTGTCTTGAGATGATGATTCTTTTAACTCTGCAGTTGGGAGATGGGGATGGAAGAAATAACAAAAATGTAGAGACGAGAGAGCAAGCTTAGCTGATGATTCCGAAGCTCGTTCGTCACACCAACACTCAATTGTTCACCCCTCCCCCTCAGCTGTTTCAAACCCCACCAGACTCCAAATTGCTTGATCACGCAGCCGTCATCAGGGGACCTTGGCAAATTGCTAAAAACAACTGATTCAGGGTTCCAGAACGCCGGTCGCAGTGGGGGATTTGTGAAAGGCTGGGGCTGGCTTCGTCTTGTCACTGTACAGTGCCCGCCGGCTTGCCCAAAGCGGAAACCCGACCACCCACCAACACCCTCCGTGACGCTTCGTAAACGAAAGACAAAGCCAACCAAACCGGCCTCGAGTCGTACAGCAGTGACCTGCTTTTGGGTGGAAAGCTCCAGAGTTTTGTGTCTTGGAGTAGTTACCGACCATGTTTCTTTTTTTGGTACAGTCATTCACTCTCCGCCTGCGGCACAATGTCCGACCTCGTTTGCTGCAGCCACGCCCAATGCCGTTTGCACCGAGCGACCATGAGGGGGAGGTGACCTTCGCCACGCTCCCCAGCTCACGATAAATCGTCAAGGAGCTCACCCACGTTTCAATTACCCTCCCTTCAACCTTGACATCCTCTCGTGGCAGTCTCGCGCCTTGTTTCCCTCGACCTCGCTCAGACACTTGCACATCTATACACACACTCAACACCAACAGTTGAGTTAAACATGTCGAAGCGACATCTCTTTGACTCGCCCGATGGCCTCGTCAACAAGGCCCTCAAGGGAATCATACGCTACAACCCCAGCCTCAGCCTAGACGAAGCCAATCGCATCGTCTTTGACTCGAGCTATGACAAGTCCAAGGTTGTCCTCATCTCCGGTGGCGGATCCGGCCACGAGCCTGGCTGGAGCGGCTATGTTGGCGAGCACATGCTCACAGCCGCCGTTCAAGGCGACATCTTTGCGAGCCCCAGCACCAAGCAAATAGTGGCAGCCGTCGACGCCGTACCCAGCGACAAGGGCACCATTCTGGTCATCACCAACTATACAGGAGACTGCCTGCATTTTGGCCTTGCCAATGAAAAGGCTAATGCCACGGGCCACCAATGCCGGACCATCATCTGCGGCGACGACGTTTCTGTCGGTCGCAAGGGCAGCTTGGTTGGCCGCCGCGGTCTCGCTGGCCAGATTGGCGTCCTCAAGGTAATGGGCGGTGCCGCCGGCGCTGGCGCCTCTCTCGACGAGGTCTACGATCTCGGTGTTGCATTTTCGGAGCAAATCGTCTCCATTGCCGCGACTCTAGACCACTGCCACGTCCCTGGTCGCGCCGAGCACGCCATGCTGAAGGAAAACGAAGTTGAGCTCGGCACAGGTCCTCACAACGAGCCTGGCTATAAGAAGCTCTCCCCAGTACCGACCCCGCAGGACCTCGTCAAGCAGGTTCTCACACACTGCCTCGACGAAAAGGATCCTGAGCGAGGTTACGTCAAGTTCAGCGACGGGGATGAGACCATGCTGCTTGTCAGCAACTTTGGCGGCATGTCTCATCTCGAAATGGGCGCCCTGGTCGATGAGCTACTCGAGCAGCTCGAGCGTGACTGGAAGCTCGACCCTGCCCGCGTCTGCGCCGGATTCCTGGAGACGTCGCTCAATGCGCCCGCCTTTTCCGTCTCCATCATCAATGTCACCGCCGCCGCGAAAAACTGCAGCTACTCGGTCGACCAGATCAAATCCTTCTTCGATGTCCGCACAAGTACCTGCTGGGAGTCCGTGGCCGGTGCCCAGTCCAAGCGCCGCTCCCGCAAAGACCAGCTCGTACAGGCGCCCAAGCCGGAGCACAAGACGGCCAACGACGCCAGCGACCTCAAGATTGACCCCGTCCTGCTCGAGAAAATGCTTCGCACCGCATGCGACGACCTCGTCGAGGCCGAGCCCGACCTGACCAAGTGGGACACGGTGATGGGCGACGGTGACTGCGGCGAGACGCTCAAGACGGGCGCTACGGCGCTGCTCGCCGCCCTCGACAACGGCCTGGCCAAGTCGGGCTCCGTCGTCTCGGTCCTGCTCGAGCTCGAGGAGATTGTCGAGAGCAAGATGGGTGGCACGCTGGGCGGCATCCTGGGAATCTTCTTCGTCTCTCTCCGCGCGGCGGTTGAGAAGAACATTGACATCGCCAAGTCGGAGGGGGCCGTCGCTCTCTGGGGCAGGGCCCTTGGCACGGCGCTTGAAAACCTGCGCCGCTACACGCCCGCCAAGATTGGCGACCGCACCGTCATGGACACGTTGATGCCGTTTGCCGATATCATGGGCAAATCGGGATTCGACAGCGGTGTTGACGCGGCAGTCAAGGGCGCTCAGGCGACCAAGACCATGACACCCCGTCTGGGTCGCGCGACATACGTCGGCGGTGGGAGCAGCGGCGAGAACAAGGACATGCCGCCCGACCCTGGCGCTTGGGGAGCCATGGTTGTTATTGCCGGCTTGCACAATGCTATCAAGGCGAAAAATTAATGGGGAGTTAACCCAAAGACAAAACTTTTGCACAAGGAGACTTTGTTTGATTTTTTGGCGTTTTTACTAAAGCGATCCGATGAATGAAGAGTGTTTGCTGAACAGGTAGCGGAGGGGTAGCCGACTAGGGACCTGGCACCATTTTAGAGCCTCGGGACTTTTGCATTTATCTACAAGAATAAAATTGAACTTCACAATATTTTAATTCCCAAGTTTGATTCGAGGCTCATGTGTGCATTAAAAAAATAAGGGTATTTCAGCTAAATTCATTATTACATCCTGCGATTAATCGTTGGGCGATTTAAGCCGCATATATATTCCAGACAAATCCGATTTCATTCACCACCATCGACCTCTTAATGTATTCGACTGAGATTTTCTTCTTTAATCATCATCTTCCTCGAGAGCCTTCTCCTTCTCCGACTTTTGCTCTGGGGGAAACTTCATGCCACGGTTGGGACCGCTGGGAGCAGCGCCAGGGCCCCAGCCGCCGACACCGCCGGCCGCCGCGACGCCGCCGAGGCCCGAGGCGCCGCCGACGGCGAGGGTGCCGCAGAGCTGGTTCTTGCCCACACCTGGCTGCGTCTCGCGCCAGCTGTCAAACTCCTCGCGGGACTTGCCCGTGTACTTGAGGAGGTCGGCGTCGCTGATGGGGGGGCCGCGCTTCTTGTCCTGAAACTTTTGGTACAGCGACTTCTTCTCGCCCTTGTCGTCGGTGGAGCTGAAGAGACCCATGTTTTGTGATTGTGTGTTGTTGTTGTTGTTGTTGTTGTTGTTTTTGTTGTTTTCGTTTTCTGTGTGGGCTGTGTTTGTGTTTGACTGATGAAGAGGCATGAAAGAGTCTCTTCTTGACTTGTTATGTTGTGATTGTGATGAAAGACCGCTTGAGTAAGTGGGTGGCGGATCGAGAGGCTATTTATCACTGGAGGCATCTCCATGGGGTAGTAGCGCGCCCCCTCAGCTACGTTTTACG
Organism: Zarea fungicola; assembly: GCA_900169235.1. Lineage (NCBI taxonomy): Eukaryota > Fungi > Ascomycota > Sordariomycetes > Hypocreales > Cordycipitaceae > Zarea > Zarea fungicola. The sequence goes on along the minus strand of FWCC01000304.1, from coordinate 85,446 downwards.
CTACGACCAACTTGTATGTCGAACGAGAACACAAAGAATTAAGTCAGCCTCAAGTATGACCGCATCGACGCAGGTTACCTGCTCGTCCAGCCTCACTTTGACGTATCCACCAGCGCAGGTTTGGTGGCGTCGAGCCCCTTGACCAGGTCTGGCAACAATCCCGCGAAGGATGCGGCCCTACCTACGCCCTACTAGTTAGCAGTTTTTGACGATTGATCAGAAGACAGGCCCGCGGCTCTCCCGCACAGTCAATAGTGCTGCACCGGCCAGAGCCTGCCAACCTGCTTGCCACTCAGCCTCAAAACTGGCACCCTGTTGCCCAGCTGGCCATGCGATAAATCTAGAATGAATCTGGCCTAGAATCTTGGCTAGCATTCTTCATTTTACGCTGCCAGGTGGAGTTTTCGTCCAGTGTCTTGCCTTCTTCGTTCCTCTATCCCTTTCTTCGCCAAGAATCTGGCTCTAGCCGCACTGCGCCAAGCTGAGTCTCGTTGTCAACATTTGGCCGTTGGATTGATGTTCTAGAAGGCCCAGACAAGTGGTTTGTTACCTAGTAGGCTCTTGAAACCTTACAAGCTTCTTCGTAGTTTAGGCAACAGCTTTCGGCCCTTTTAACGGGCGATTGAATTTCATCGTTCCCCATTTATGCATCTCAATGCGCTAACGGCGCCCCAAATTAACCAGGCGAGCCGGCCCCGAGCAGCCAACGAGGCGCAGCAAGTCCTCCTGCATACATACAACTAATATGGCCCTGCCGACTTATGACGTCGAGATGAGCATCAACGACAATTGCCCGGTGCAGCGTAAGCTTAAGAGAGCTTGGAATTAAAATCAGAAAACTTTATGCACAGCCTCCCACTTAATAAGGTGCAGTTGAATTGGCAACGGCAGGGCTACGGTGGAGAGAACGGTACCATTTACCTAAACTGATCGGTAGGGCCTGGCACCCACCTAGGCGTGTGACCTTATGACATGTCCAAATTTTCGGCCGTCGTTTCTATCTGTACTCCATAGCAAGGAGTTTGATTTCAAGTGAGCGTGACCGGGCCTGAGAAGAACACGTACAGCATGTGCGGCCTCGGCTTGAGCCTTTGGTAGTTACCAGGTGCGGTGTTGCAAGAGTGTCTGCTTGGGGCTGCAAAGCCGAGCTGTAGGCTTTCGGCTTTGGTACATCCCAGCGGCGGCAAGGCCACTCGTAATTGATTATGACGGTTGCTCTTTGATGACCTTGTGGTATTAACTATCAATTCTGCTGGCCGAATTCGCAAAGCCGTCCGAGTCGATGGCGCGTGCCTCGCGTTTCAACCAAATTCGTTTTGGCTCGGCCCAAGAGTGGTAATTCCTCTCCGCCGAAGCTACTTGCTAGTTTATTTCATTCTACGACTATTGGCCGAGTATTTATAGTTCTCTTTTGAAGTTTGGCCGAGAATCATCACAGTTTCCGTCGAAACAGGGACAGTCACGAGGCTATCATTAGTCCATACACTGTGGACTCAGTTTCTGCTTTGACCTGTTAGGTATTTATCTTCTCGGGTATCCATCCCGAATTCCCGTCTTTCTCGAATTATACCGCTCTTTGGGTGACTGGTTGTATACTGTCCGCGGATGGGTTTACAAGTCAATGCTGTCCGCCGATTGGCATACAGATCAACACTGCCCACTTTCCACTCGAAGGGCGCGTTCTCGGCAAATTATTATTAATCAGGGCAGTGGTAGGCCAGAGAACAAGAAATTACAGCACCGATAGACGATGACGCTGCATTGATTAGCGAGTGGTGCTTACAAATGCGAGTGACCATCGTTTCTAGCGCGGTGTAGGAAAACTGGTACCAGCCACCTGTCATGGCTCTGTGTCATCAATCACAACAAGATCAAGATCAAAGCAACAATACACATCGAATGGGGCTTCTCATGCTTTGTCTTATAGTGATAGCTCCATGTTTAAAACACATATAAGAAATAGTCTTGTACATCAGCGCATTGGTAGTCACCTTAAAGAGAGTATATGGATGATTGCAGAGGCTCTACTCGTTCATCTGTCTAAAGGAATGATGTATATGCCAATTGATGTAAATAACTCTAGATGAGCAGACTTGGAATATACAAAATTGATGTACCAGAATGGCTTCAAGCTGGCATTATCTAAGCATGGACAGCCATGCCAAGTGTGTTGTTGCCGCCATTGAACGCCACAAACTGCGACTTGAACAAGATGTCACCATAGATACCAAGACCACCAGGCGTAGTAGCCTGTAAGCCACCAAAGCAAGCTACAAATATCAGGTTAGCGTGATATTTAAGATAAAAAAAGGGCCGAAGCTCTCATCGGTCAGGTGAAGCGAGGCACCAAGCTCGATTGAGGTTTCCTCTTTCAAATGGACTTGAAAACTTACCACCGTTGCCAACTGGCGCAAAGTTGATATCCGAACCCTTGATGCGGGCCATGTAGACGCCGCCAATGTCAAGATCCAAGTCGGGCAGCTGAGCGTTGCAAGGCACAACGAAGCCGCCCATCTGCTGGCTGTTCTGCGCCCCCTGCACCTGCGCATAGTATCCATCCACAATGGTCGGGTCGGCCAGGAGCAGCGTCGTGCCCGTGTCAGCAATGGCCTGGCCGCCCTGCGCCGCCTTCTGGGCCTGGCCGCCGTCGACGGCAAAGAACTCACTGCTAAACTGCCAGAAGCCCTTGGAGGAGTCGATGGGGATCCAAGCGAGGTCGCCCTGGAACTTGGACGTGTCGACGCGGCCAAACTCGTAGGCGCCCGCGGCGCCCGCACGCAGGTCGGCGGTGAAGAGCGGCTCCTGCAGGGAAGGCATGACGTTTTCGAAAAACGTCTTTTGCTTCTGCGGCCTGACGCCGTTGATGGAGGAAAAGGCGAGGCCCATGAGGCCGCCGTTGTTGATGTCACGCACAAAGGTGTCGGTTACCTCCGTCGCGAGCTCGACGGCCTGCTGCGGCGCAACGGCACCGCCGACGTCGACCACGTCCGTGCCGACGTTGCCCGAGGCCCCGGAGCCGTCGCCGTAACGGACAGTGAACTGGGCGCCCTGTAGTACCTTGAAGGTCTTGCTCTTGGCCGGGTCGTAGATGGCACGGCCCTGGGTCTGCTGGGCAGAGAGCTGCGTGTTAAAGACCCAGAGATCGGATGAACCAGTGTCAAAGTCGAGTGTGACGGACTGTCCACCAATCTTGATCTGGGACAGATATTCGACGTCGTTCTTTTCTGGGTTGTTCACAACCTTGCCAGTCTGGTTGCCCTCGCCAGCTTTAGCCAGAGGGTCGATGGCGGATTCTCCATCATCTGCGGTATCATCCCCAGCCTCATCCCCAGCATCATCTCCAGTATCGTCTCCGGCATTGGTGTCCTCGCCGTTCTCTTCCCCAGCGCCACCCTCAATCGAAAAGGCACTAGCGGTCGCACCAACATGTTTGCCACTGGAGCCCTGAGCACCCTTCTCGTTGGGATTGTGCCATTTACCTGCACGGCGCTTGGTAGCTCTAACAGTAACCGGTTCCTGCTTGTCCTGCGCCTCGAGGGCGTTGACCAAGCCGGGTGGTAGAGGCATGCCATACTTTCGGTACACCTTGGCGAGTGCTTGTGGTCCATTTCGGCCAGTATAAGCATCGTTTCGAACTCGCTCAACCTTGAATGATCGTTTTTCCACCTGGGGTGGCGGCGCGGCTGTAGCCACAGCCACAAGCTCCAGGAGCAGGAGGGCAGAAGAGAGGGCCTTGGTATGCATAGCGCCTGGCAATGCTCAAAGACTTGGAGATTCTAAAAGAAAGAAAAAGGAAGAATAATAACAATAATAATCACACCGGGTGACGAAGGAAATTTATGTAAAGAATGAACAACAGGAAGTTAATAACGATAGAAGGATGGTGAAGAAATATGTGACAAGAACCAACACAAAAAGAAACAAAAAAAAACGAAGAACACACTCTCAGAGTATAATGAAGAAGAAGCAGATCACAGAAGACTGGAAATAAGTGCCAAGCAAAGGAGTATATACATGGTGGCTGCGGATCGTAGAGCCTCATGGATCGGCAATTGTCGGTCCCGTCCGTTCGCCAACAATGTCCGAGCCCATACTGCAGCTGTACTATTAACAGGGGATGTCGTAAGCCTAGTTTAGGGGGGCTGTTTGCATAAGAGATGCTCTACAAAAGCAATACGAATATTAACAGGAGGCTACCCACATGGTGCAAGGATCGTAACGACGCCGAAGAGACTGGCGTCTATTGGTTGGTTGGGAATATTCCGTCCGGTTTCGCGCTGTGGCGGGGGCAGCATGAGATTCATGAGATTTGGAGGCTTGTTATGTTTCTCAATGCCGCCTGTGCCGGCTTAACTGGAGGTTTTCCGGGGCTATTGAAGCAGTTCATTTGTTTATTTGCAATGCAATTGATAGTTTTTCTACAACGTATTCAATCCTATATATTTTTGTTAAATTTCACAAGAATTGGCGGGATGCTCCTAGCATTTCGAGAGGCAACTTGGCTCCCAGCAATAACCAGTCAATCAGTCCACCAGACTTTTCTGGCTACCAGAGCTAGAAGGATTGGCAGAGAAACGTGTGGGGAGGGAGAAAATTGATGGCGGTCTCAGATGTTCTAGCAAAGCAACGTCGCTGCCAGCCTGTCAACGGCCCGCTGTATCGAAACCAGTGGCGTTTCATGTTGACCAAGTTACCCAGTAAATGGTTGGATCTGTTTCGAACATTTCGAGCCAAAAGGAGATCTGCTAGATTTATGCAGAACCCAGATGATAAAAGTTATGAAGGATATTTAATTACCAACACGATGTAGTAGAGAAAGTGACTTCTCAATCAATGTCTCAGAATTAACCGGTCAAAAGATTCAAACACGAATCACGAACTCTCGACGCTGTTCTCGGGATTATGCTGAAGAAGTACAGCATCCATCAGGCAGATGAAGAGCATATTTAGTGGATGATGTGGCTGGATAAACTCAAACTATCGTCCCTAGCGCCCCCAATCTCGTACAGATTGCCCTTGAAGTTAACTGACTTGGTTAGTTGTTCAGCCCTTGAATTTGCATTTCATGTAAATTATCACTCCTGGTCAAGGTTATATTTCAATATATAGAAGATCATCTTCAATAATTATAATTAGTATGAAATCTGGCTGTAATAAGCATACTGTTGTTGTTATGTTCTTTCGGACATTACTCCGTACAAGGTTCCACTGGTACTGCTCCGTGTCTTAGCCCCTGGAAAGAAGTACATTCATTGTATCTTTTCAGTATTTCTTGAACAACCATTGGATTGATACAGAATCGCAATTAGTCAAAGCTCATTGCGGTTTGCCTAGACTATACCTGCATTCACTGCTATACATGCCATCCCACTTTCTTTGTTACACTCATGGAAGAAAGCATCTGGCTTGGCAGGCGATCCCGACTCACTTGGCGATGCCAAATCCTTGCTGCTAGGCTTGGCGCTGAAACGGACTGAAAGACCCCGCTGTTTCATAGTAGCTTCAAACACGGAGGAACTACTCAGTATGGCCAAAGTCCTTCTTGAGGGAGAACATGAACAACTATCTGCGTTAATATTATATTTCGGTCAGCACTATTGTAATATCGTCATGGAGATGCAGATAGTTTGGAATCAATCACAGACAATCTACGGGCAGTTCGACCACCTCTCAGCCGGATGTAAGCATATGCCATTGTTCATCGTCTATACATTTGCCAATGCTGTGTTCCGTATCAAACTTTTTTTGCTCCATAGCATTTATAATGTCTATTTCGGACAGCTTGTATCAAATATCACTGTCCCAGGGGAGGCGATATCTGCACTACCCGGTCCGATGCCTTCCGTAGTTTTTGAAGACAGCTAATAACAACAAATCATAAGTAGCCTTTAGGGAACCAGCAAGCACAAAGGTCAGCCAAAAGTACTTGTTGCTGGCCAGCACACCGGTAATCAGAGGGCCAATGCTCTGCGCAGTCGTTTTAACAACATTCACCGCGCCCATGACAGACGTTCGCTCCGCGGGCTGCAAAATAGTGGCGGTAAAAGCAGTTCTCGGCGCAGTGTCCATGCTTTGGAGGGATGCTCGCAGTACTAGGAACATGATGGCGAACTTGGGGTTGGATGGGACGGGGATCAGGGCGAGGAAAACAGATGACGGCAGATGCGTGAATACCATGGTCTGGATGAATCTGTCAGCCTCATGCAAATGAGATTCTACGTGTCAATGCAACGAACCTTAACATTTCCTAGGCGTTTCGCAATGGACGATGCTACGAGTACGCTCAAGGCAGAGATGATGCTTGTGGTAAAGAAGAGGGATCCCAGTTTACCCTCCTCAATACCAAATTGGCTTCTAAAGTAAAAAGTCACCCAGGACCTATCACAGCACGAGATTAGTACTGCAGAACTTTGACGGACAGCTGCTATTGGACGCAGACACTTACAGAGAGGCCAAGCCGGAGCCTAGAGAATCAAGAGCAAACAGCAAGCAAAGTATCGCTGTGATCTTCTTACTCTCAGGACTGATGTGCGGCAGCATCGCAACCAGGCGGCCCTTTGTTTTGGTCGGCGGTTCGGCGACGGCTCCGTTTCCGTTGTTCAGCAACGGCGCACGCTCGTCCACCCCATCCGCCGTCGGCGCAGGTGGTGCCACTTCGAGCTCTACTGCTCGCGAGAGCGTAACAGTGAAGAGCAGCTTTACAACTCCAAAGGCAGCATAGGCAATAAACGCGGCACGGTAGGCATTAAGCAGGGACCAGTGGAGCTCGTTGCGCGCTGCCTCAATGGCCCAGCCGCTTGCCATCATGCCAAAGGCCGAGCCAGCAGGGCCACACAGGGTGTACCATGCGTAAATCTCGGCCCGGTGTTCCTTTGCTGTAAGGTGGGCGACGATGCTCTCCTCCACGGCGCGGAATGGCCCAATCTCGTTGCCGGCAGGACTGATGACGCCGAGGATGGCGGCAAGCAGCAGGATCCAGTAATTAGAGAAGAGTGCAAAAACTACGCCGCTGCCAGTCATTAGCAGCGCACCCAGAGAGAGAATGGCTTTGCGTCCTATCTTGTCGGCGAAGAGCGTGAGGAAGAAGCTAATGGCGACGTCGCCAACTAGCGTGAGCGTCATGAAGAGACCAATTCGGGTGCGCGAGTGGCCCAGTTCTTGTAGAAAGGCGACGAGGATGAGCGTCGTGACGCCATAGGCAAAAAGTCGAGTAAAACGCTGCATGCAAAGCAGTTTGACGTCCCAGGATGACCTCGCCAGCGTCACCAGGCCAAGCTCAGCCAGTACGCGGTGGTACAGCGGCGCCCGCAATTCTGTCTCGCCCTCCATTGCAAAGTAGGAAAGTTGCAATGTTGAGGCTTCGCAGATAGATCGTTTTGAAGAATCTCAATTAACCGAAAGTCTAGTCCATGCCAACCTTACCCAAGCAGCACAAGGTCCTTTATCTACTTTTGACAAAGGTCGGAGCTCCGAGAAGCCACTAACGAAGGCAGTGACAGTGCGTGAACATTTTCAAATTACACCATTACGCACGTCTCCACGTATGACCACTAATTGCCCAATCCAACTCCTGACTAGCCTGGCAACCTTGCAAGATCTGAACAGTTCGCCGAAGCGCCGAGCGCCAGCGATGTCATTGTACTTGTCACTTTTATTATTAGCACAGGCTTATTATTTCCTGATTTCTGATACGAGGAGCCGTTAACTGTGCACAATCTGGCAGCAAACATGTCTTGCGTGCCATTGAGTCTCTCAAGCTCTCTCGACAGTGCTAAAACACAATTTCCAAACTCAGTCGTCTAATTGTAAACCTAGTTAGAAATTTTTTTTTTATTGACTCTTGTGGTCACCCTTGGCGACGCGAGCAACCAGTTCTTTCAGCACCTTGGCGCCGTACTCATAATCCTTCAGATCCAGGTAAAGAGAGGCGCTAATTCTAACCCAAAGCCTGTTTGAAATCTTGAACACGGGGATAAAAGTGTTGTACTCGCTCTGCATCGTCTTCACCATCCACTGCGCTGTTCTGGTTGCTTCTTCCATGGTCGGCACGACAACATCGTCTGCTTGTGCGGCGGCGTCCTTTTCTCCAATCCAAATCGGCAGCGCTACATTTCCCAGGGCGCAGTTGGTGAGGGTTCCCTTTTTGTTCTCCAGAACCTCGGTTCCCAGTTGCTCGGCGACGAGTTTGGTGCCCTTCTTATTCAGATCCCAGAGGTAGGCGAGGATGCGATCCTCGCCGCCACACACATCTCTACGCCAGGCAATGGCGTCCTTGGTCGCCAGGTCATTCGACCTATCCCGTGTACCCGTAAACTCAAAGTTGTTGACAAAGACGCTCTTGGCGCTGGGCGGGAGTGGGCTGTGGCGTGCCACAGTCTTGGGCATGTATCCATGGCTGGTGGCGAGCGTCGTCGCCATCATTGGCTGATTGCGCAGCGGGCAGTAGAACATGGCACAACCACGGGGCACGTGTAGCCACTTGTGGCAGTTGGACGTGAAGAAATCGGGGTCGGCGGCCGTCAAATCCAGTTTGACCATGCCAATACCCTGAGCGCCATCGACGAGGCTCAGGACGCCGAGTTCCTTGCAGACCTTGACCATTCCCTCCCAGGGGAATACGACACCGGGAAGTGATGAGCAGACGTCAATGGTGCACACGCGCGCTCTCTTGCCCTCCTTTTCGATGTCAGCCACCGCATCGCGGAAGAACTGGATAATCTCCTCATCCTCCAGCGGATACGTCAGCGGAATCTCCTTGATGCCGACACGGTTCGGGCCGAAATAGTCCACGTTGAAATCTGCGATTTTCGCACATGCTGGGTAAATAGTTGAGAAGAAGACAATGACGTCCTTTCCGTCTTCGTTCCATTTTAAGTTGCGAAAGACGGTGTTGACGCCTTCTGTAGCATTGCCAACGAAGACCACCGTCTCAGTGGGTGCGTTGACAATTTTGGCGACGGCCTCGCGTGACTCGTCCAGAAGAATGGGCATGTCATAGCGGATAAATTTGTCTGGCATTGCTTCAGCCGATTCTCTATAGGCCTGACTTTTGTCTCTGATAACACAGGGCACTGTGCCAAAGGAACCTAATCACCACACAAAATATTAGCGCAGACAATCATAGATTGGCATTGCTTCCGAGTAGGGCGCACCATGGTTCAAGTTTACCCAATCTTTGCTCTGGGGAAATTGCGATTTCATTTCTCCACCAAACTCGACATATTTTCCTCGGGAGGGAAGTTCTGTCTGATTTGTAGAAGTCATGTTGCCGCGATAGTAGAGTGAGATGAGATATGTAAGTAATCCAAGATGCTTAAAATGTAGAGGAGAGGCGGGTCCAAATCTATGGCTCTAGATTGGCGATCTATTTCGCGCCCCTTCAAAGCCCAGCGCGCTGGGCTTGGGACTATTATAAGAAAATAGCCCGCTTCGCATCGTTTCGGTATATTCCCGTTATGGGTGAGTCACGAGAGGCTTATTGGCCAGTTCTCTTGTGGGTATCCGATTTCGGGTTATAGAAAATGTTCAGCCTCGAGTCAAGTGCGCCTTTCAGAGTCAGCACCTGGGAATATTGGGCCGTCCGGAGCTGAAGGCTTGGTTTAACCCGCAAAAAGCAAGAAACGTAAAATTAATAAATAAACGGGCATTTGGGTAGCAGATTAAGCGGGGTCTCGAAAGTTCCGGTGTGAAGCCCGCAACATACTATCACGACCCGCTGCGGCGTTGAGTCAGAAGCCATCAGTACCCGCAGTCTGAAAGGCTGAATGTACGGATTTTTTAGTTCAAAACTTGAGATATGGGTATATTGAACTAATGTGAATCTAATTGAAAGAAAAGTATATTGCAACAGGTGCTTGTGACGTAGATCTGCATTTATCGAGTACCTCACCATCTCTTAAACCAACACTTGTCAGTAGTTACCACTGCACCGCTATGGATTAACGGGTCTAAAGCACTGCGGCTTGGCGAAGCTCTTGGCAACCCAATTACAGGCCTAGAAACAAAGACCGCCGCTATTTTATTAATCACGCGGGCAGGCACAGCCAGTATAAGTGGACTAATGCTATGCTCTTGAGTATGGAACCAACTCTAGGCTTCGCCCCTGATAAGTAGCAGCGCGTCACATTCACAAACAGCGGCTTCATTAAAACGACCTGCTCAAATTACGTAGCTGATATGAAGTAGAAAAGTACAGTTTGAAAGGAGAAGTCGTTCTGTTAATAAACCATTATGTCGAATTTGTCTGGCTCCCGCGTTTTTCTTTAGCCATTACTTGGACACTTTGCATAGACTAAGTGACGTTTGCGGCAGAGTTTCTTAGTCGTGTGTTTGCATTATAGTTAAGGAAATGTATAGCTCAATCTGACTATGGCCGGGTATAGGAAAACAAAAGAGGTTAAAGACGATCGGTATAGAATATTGAACTGAGAAACAATAAATAAAATTTGGAGAGAAGAAAGCACAGAGAAGGGAAGAGACAGGTAAAGGAGAGAAAAGAGAGTGGCGTAGGATAGCGTCTAGCTGTCCCAAATAGCGCCATAGGCCGGAACTCCTCTTGTTTCTAGCCCATAGACAACTTTTTTGGTGATTTTTTCATTTGCAATAATAATTACCGCCTCGGCACCTGATGATTTTGCCAAATTGTACCCCATTTTTGTGAGGTCCGGTCGGCCTTTTACAGCGGTATCGTGGATGACGGCGTCGGGAATCGTCTTGTAGATGGTGTTCAAGAGCGTTTTGCCAAACGTCTTTTCCGGATTCTTAGTAGACCAGATGAGCTGCGTCTTGCACGATGGCCGCTGGATATGACCGAGAAGAGGCCCGATGCCAGAGCCCGTGCCAATGACGACGACGTTGTTGAAGAGCGTGGCGATGCGCATGACGCCGCACGTAGGCAGGCCGCGCACCCAAATCGACCGCGGCGGGTTTTGGATAAGAGACTTTGTCCAGTCGCCGGCATTGGACACGACCAGCGAGTATCCCTTTTCTGCTGCGAGGTCGTTGGGCTCGGGCTGGGGAATCGTGGCAAAGGAATGCCACTCGAGGAGAGGCCGGAGAGAAAGGCGAGTGAAGCTCCCGTTGACAGGAACGGTGTAGTTGAACGAGAGAACAGCGGCGTGATCCGATAGAGGCACAGTCTCAACCGCCACCTTGCGGAGGAACAGCCACGAGGATGCAACGCTGCAGGTGGAAACGAGCAGCAGCCAGAATGCGGGTGTCTTGATCAGTATCTTGCCAATATCATGGTCGGTTGTCGCAGTGTCCTTGGCCCCCAGTATCGTCTTGACCCAGAAAAGCAAGAGCACAGTCCACCCCATGAATCGATGTGACTGCTCAAAGGTGTTATGGTAACGCTTGCGGAAGCTAGGGTAGGCAAAGCCAATCATGGTGCAGCACAAGGCGCAAATCAGCCACGATACAACAATCGATGCGAGTGAATCCGTTCTGGCCTTGTCGTCCTGTATATATGACATTGTGGAAGTAACGCTGCTGCTGAGCAGCCAGAGTGTGGAGAAGACACCTGCAGCGGAATGCACGCCGCCGAGGTGATAAATCTTTGCACTTTTGCGCCTGATCCAGAGAGGTGCAGACTTTGGTACGGAGCAAAAGACTGTATATAAAATGTTAATGACGGCGTCTTGGCGAATCAGGACAGCCAGTGCAAGGTTTGCCGCCGCCACTAGCTTGAGAAACTGCAAATCTGCATGAAGGGCAAACAGCAAAGCCAAAATGCCAACGTTGAGGAGAGCAACAAAAGTAAAGAGTGTACGATAGATGATCAAAATGCGGTAGGCAAGTCCGCGTAGTGGTTTCGCAAGTTTCTTGTCCGGCATGTCAGTCTCCAGGGTGGCTTTCTCTGAGTATGCCGTTGAGTCAGACATGATGGAGCGGGTTTCGGCCACCACCGTGGGACAGGTGCTCATTGCCTTTTCTAGAGGCGGTGTCTTGATATCCCAAATCTTTTCCTCTTCGTACATGCTCTTGAGAGCCTTCTTGTCTGTCTTTCCGTTCGCGGTGACGGGGAAGGAGTGCAATTGATGAATGGCAGAGGGCACAGCATAGTACGGTTGCAGCTTTCCAACGCAGGCCAGAATATGCGACTCATCCTGGCCAGTGGGCGAAACGAATCCATGAATCTCGCCATCTAAATAGAGAGCGACAGCTTGCGAGACACCAGGTGCCGACAAGAGTGAGGATGAGACACCATCAAGCTCAACGCGAAAGCCCTATTTCCAAATTAGAAACTTGTACGTCGTGTGTTTTCTTCCACTGCGAGAATCACGTACCTTGATCTTAATCTGGTCGTCGCAGCGTCCGAGAATACGAATATTTCCAGAAACATCCCACTGGCCGAGATCGCCAGTACGGTACATTTTTGAGCTAAAACTTAGCATTAGCCCTAGAAGCTCCTATTTTGAGTTTCTTCTTTACTTACCCGTCATTTGCGAATGGATCTGGAATATAAGACTCTTTGGTCCTTTGCTCGAGTCCAACATAGCCACGAGACACACCATCACCGCCTGCCCACATAACACCAGTCTCACCAAGTCCAACTGGCCGCATCTCTTCATCGAGAATGTAAACAGTGTTATTAGGAGTCGGTTTACCAATGTTTATTGGCTGTCCTGCAACATGTCTGGACATGGTGTTGACAATGGTGGTCTCTGTTGGACCGCAGCAGTTCCAGTATACTGCCTCAGTCGCCCAGAGGTCGGCCAACGCCTGCGTTGTTGGCTCACCAGCTGTGGCGGCAACTTTAATATTGCGGTACTTTGCGGGGTGATATTTCGATAGAATGCTGGGTGTACAGATCAAAACATCGATCTGGATGAGCTTGTTAGACAATCTGTCTCACGTAGTTGGTCGATCGGGGTGTGTCCCTACCTGAGTCATTGTTGGTTCCCATTTAGACCCTCGTATGACAAGAGTGCCACCATTGCACAGGCAGGCAAATATCTCCCAGGCGGCTATTATTTGTTAATATGGGTCTCTTTTAGACTTGTTTTTTGTATTCGTAGTGTTGCTTACCCATATCGAAGCTAATGTTGAGCACTTGGCCGACTCGTGTACCCGGACTTACACCCAGGTTTCCCGGGTATTGGCAGATGAGGTTAGCTACATTGTTGTGTGTGACGTCGACGCCTTTCGGCTTTCCGGTAGTTCCTATAATGATGCGTCAGAATAAACTAGCTTCATACAGTGTAAATCATATACTGACCAGATGTGTAAATAACATAGCATCCACTGCTGGGCGTCGCCAAGTCGATCCAGTGACTGCCAGATGCCTGGATAGCATCATTGCCCACATGCTGCTCAACGTTGACAGCAACAGCCCCTGGGAACAGATTTTGGATCCTGCTTTCTGTTGTGGAGGTGCACACCAAGATGTTGCTGCCGCTTTGGTCTAGAGCATGGCGGAGCGTCGACTCTGGCACCACCCCTCCATCAAGCGGCACGTATTGGGCACCACAAAGAAGAATGGCAAAGATTCCCACAATCATCTCGCAGCTGCGCTTGACAACCAAAGGTATCCTCTGGTCAGGCTGCACGCCAATGCTGCGTAGATGGCCGGCCACGGCCTGTGCCTGCACGGCGAGCTCACCATAGGTCAGCTGCCGGGGCGCACCACCCTCGGAGAGGTCGCAGACTGCGATCTCAGAAGGGTGTGACAGGGCATAGTGGGCAAATGCAGCTGTGGTTGTGTTGAACGGGGGCTGCGTTACTTGACCAATGCCAAAGTCCGAGGTATCTCGGCTCTTTTTGCCGCCGTTGGCAGAAGTGTACATATTGAGTGTCATGATGGGGCTCTCTGGATCAGCAAGAGAGGCTTTTCTTTAAAAGTGCATTGGAATAAAGCAAGAAATGAAGGGGAAATTGATGCTTTGATGTAATTCCAAATACTGTCAATCATTATGAGGGCCGCTTAGGCAATATATAGGAACTCCACACTCGGCTATTTCCCAAGGTTGCACGAAACCGTTACTCAACATCATCTGTATATTGGACGACGAGACCCATGTATCTCTACAGCAACAACTCAATTCTCAATGTACCCTAATCGGCAATGATCCCACCCAATTGAGCTTTTGTTCTTAATCACGCTTTCCTATTCGAGCCAGTATCAATTTCTACTCGGCATGCTCTCTCACCGAGCGACCAACTTGGTCGCCACAGTTGCCAAGTCCCTTTGACATGGGGGTGTTGGTTGAGCTTCACAGAGATAACAACCCTGAACCTTTTTGCTCGGTACAAAAGAGAGCAAATCACAATGCATTGTATGTAGCATTGTACATGTCATATTAGTGAATTCCAGTCTTCCCAGTACCCCGGTACAGCGGAGGGGTGTTTTCCTATAAATCCTTAGCTCCGCTTTCTAAACGGTCTGAGTTGACACACCCACGCGACTGGGTCTGGGTCAGTTCGTCATGTCTCTGAACGCCACCCCATGCACAATTGTCTTAGACCTTGCCAGAAGAAAAAGTTACAGGAATATTTGATTGGTCTTCCAGCTGGCAGGCAACTTTGTTCACATAACTGACTGCCCATTACCCTTGCGGACAGTATCCCCCACACAGCCGTGCTTCCCCCACCCACCCTCTTCTCTCTTCTCTCGACCAAAAACATGTAAGACCGTTTTGGTGACGTTCCAGAACCATTCTTTAATTTTGATTCCCACGCGGGAAGGAGGATGCTAGATGTAGTGTGCGCTCTCTACCCCACAGGTTCACTTGCCGAGGCGCGCAGACGGGATGGTGTGGAATGGATAGGCCACCCTTCGCCCCCAACCTCACACCACGGCAGCTGAAGGGTGTAGTGTGCATTCATATACTATTATCAACATGTTTCTGACAGGTGTGGTTCTCTTTGGCCCATTAAACTAGCAAGGGTACCGAGGCCATGGGTCTGGATATGGAACTAGCCAAAATAAAAAAAGCCACAGGATCGACACACCTCCCATGTGGGATGATGATTCAGTGTTGTGGGTTTTTTTCTCTCGGATTTCCCCAACAAGTTGTTTATTCTGCGTCTCGTTCGTTGTTTCGGGAATTCTTCTTCGGGTCGTACATGGGCAACCCGTCTTCATCACAGTCACACTGCGCCCTACAAGGGTATATCACATACTTTGCATCGAATAGCGCCGTGTCTGTGCGTTTTTATCCTGATGAACACCTCATTCAACTTTCTCCCTGTCACATTCCGGGGCGATGGAATGGCACCTTTTTTTTCCCTTCTCACTCGACAGCTTGCGGCATTTGTTTACGAGATGCTTCATGTGCGCAAGTGTAACCCAGCCCTTGCTGCTGAAATCTAGCAAGTACCGGTACATGCTTCTGGTATCGCGGGTGTTGTTGCGCAGATTCTTTATTTATTTATTTGACTTGATCTATTTCCTCATCCCTGCCAATGGGTACTCTGTCGATCCGCTGCAACTGTTGTATATTCAAACGAGTTCCGCCCTTTTGGCATCTTTCTCCTCCTTTCTCTTCACACCGACAATCTTTTCACTTGTCTCGAGCATCAGTTTCTCGGCAGTTGACGTTGTTGTGTTTATTTTTTCCAATAAAATACCCATCATCTACAAAAAATCATGACTTTTCAATCTACATCTAGCCTTGTAATTACGTCAACACCGGCGAACGGCGTTCGACTCATCAGTCTGAACCGGCCTGATAAACGAAACGCACTGTCAGAGCCTCTAATCCGGAGCCTGCTCTCTGAGCTCTCGGCCGCCTCCTCAGACCCAGAAGTTTTCTCCATTATCCTAACCGGAAATGGCCCCTTCTTTTGTGGTAGGCATCATCTTTCTTCAACATTGCCGTGGGTTTAGGCCCCGCCATGTCCCGCAAACTGACCCATGTGTCGATAGCCGGGGCGGATCTTAACGACATTGCACCACTCGACGAGGCAGGCGCACGAGCCTGTAGATACCTAGAAGATCTCTGCAATGGTTTCTTATCCGTCACGAAGCCTATTATCGCTGCCGTCAACGGTCCTGCCGTAAGTCACCAGCTTGAAATGCCAACAGACGTATTGTCTTCGTTGTCACTGACTGGGAAAAACAGCTTGGTGGTGGATTTGAACTAGCTTTGATGGTATGTCGGCGGTTTCCGTACCGTACCGTCTTTTTCGTGTTTACTCTTGGCTAACCGTCTTGGCCCAACGTCTATATAGAGTGATTTTATCATATCATCTGACTCTGCGTACTTTGTACTCCCCGAGACAAAGATTGGCCTTATCCCTGGCGCTGGGGGTACACAAAGGCTGACAGCTGCGGTGGGTAAATACAGGGTATGTTTTATTATTTATTTATTTATTTATTTATTTATTTTGTTTCTTGGCCCGAGACTTTCCTGCATTGAACAATATTGACGTATCCGGTTCTAGGCAATGAAGTGCATCTTGCTCGCGCACCCCATGACCTCGAGCGAAGCCAAGGACGCAGGGCTTGTCTGCGACGTCGTCAGCCCAGAAGCTCTCATCCAAACTTGCTTGGATATTGCCCGCACATTCACAGCGGAGAACCAGCAAAGTATCGGGTTTGCCAAGAAAGCTATATGCAGAGGTATGAATGTCTGTGATGTTTGTCGTCACATTACAGTTCCCTTGCACCTTGTGCCCTTCCCCCCCCTTCACTCACCGGGAAAAAAAAAGAATTTATTGCTAACGCCGTAACAGCGGATGCCCTTTGCCGAGACGATGTCTTTGAGCGTGATTTGTACTACACAGCATTCGGTACAGCAGAAAAGAAGCGCGGCGTTGACGATTTCCTCGCCGCTCGGCGTAAACGCGCCTAAGCTCACCGCTGGTAACAGAGCCAATGAAATCTACAAAGTACAGCACGATTTTCAAGTTTTATATCAGTTCATGTAATGGTTAATAAAGAAATAAAATTTTGAAACAAGATCATCAGCTTCGTTATGGATTGTCCCCTCTCTTAGTTTGTAGACCCCCGCTTAATCAGTCTCCAGTAACTGCGGCTTCACTATTGCAGTTCCAACTGGAGCCCCAGTTTCTCAGTTTACCTTCAAGTCCGCGTGCCTCTATTTGCTGATATGCCACCGTCTTTCTCAGTAGCGGGCTTGTCCGCAAGTCCGCCAGAGCTGCCGCTGCGTCCGTCTCCGCCGTGGCCTTGGTTCCTTTCTGAGACCGCTGCTGCTGCCATCTGGAAGAAGGACGGAGCTGCGGCATCGCCTTTGTTATGGGGGACGGCTTCTCGAGCAATTTCACCAAAGGATCGTCGATATAAAAATGGCCCGAGCGATGAAGTGGGTTTCCACACCGCATATTAGGCGACAGGGATGCTAGCGGTCCTGTCGGTGTGCTCATTGGTTCCATTGGCTGAGGTTTCCCGAACGGTGACGAATCAAGACCCGGCCTTAGCGGCGGCAGTTTCATTCCTGGATCGGGTTTTGGTCGTCGGCCCACTGTCGGCATGACGACTTCTTCACCGTCGATCATTTTGCGCTTACGCACTCTGGGGTTTGACTTGACCGAGCTGAGTATGGAGCTTTCATATTCCTGAACAGGGTCGCTCGGCGGTGGGCTCGGTTGCTGCCGGACTTCCGCTGCGGCCGCATCACTCTTACGACTGCGGCCGTGGTTGGGATTCAGCGTAGACTGCCGCTTCTTGGGTTTTTCCAGTGCCCCGGGTGCTGATTTTCGCGGTCCCTTTGCCCTTGATCGGGGTAGCTTCAGGACGGGGTTAGGAAGCGTGTCTGCATTAGCCGAGGTGAGCAACGCTGCGGTATCGGCGACTGTAATAGTCGCACGACGGGCGGGCGGTGCTGGTTCTTCTTGGCCTGTAATGCGCCGCAACTCCTTGAGAATCTTTTGCGTGCAGTATGCACCTGTGACTTTGGAATCACGCATAGCGACGGGATTTGCTGCCGGTGGTCGGGGTTTCTTGGGTGATGGGTCCCGCCAGAGCTTTGGAACCCGAACTTGCAGGTCGTCCACCCAGGCATCACAGTCCCATTGAATCCAGAAGTCAATAATGTCTCCCCAAGAACTCTCTGGCGGTTTGGTAAAGTTGACAAAGACGACTTTGCCGCCTTTGCTGTGAACAGTCTTGGCAAATTCTCTGACCATGACTTTAAGGCCATGAACTCGCAAGCTCGTGCCCAGAATCAGGAGCATGTCTGGGTACAGTGCCAGGTCATGTGTGATGATTGGGCTGATTAGATGTGCGTTAGGGTGCTCCTCTCCATAAAGAACAATATCCGGACGGAGTTTACCAACACCGAGGGCTCTTTTGCCCTTCTCCTCTCGTGCAGCAGCAGCTCCAGCACAGCGTGGGCACTCTGGTTGCTGACCCGTCAACGTTGCCATTTCACGGTCTTCTTCGTCCCAAGAGCAGAGCTCTCGACATACAAAACATCGCAATAGCTCTAGTGAACCGTGAAGGAAAACGCATTCAACGCCGGATTGGGATGGCTCCTTTTTGAGTGTCGCAGGTGTGATGCTCTTCGACAAATCCGCTGAAGAGCTTTCCGTATCAGTCTGTGAGGACGGCGCGCCGTCTATCGACGAAGCTTGCGATTGTTGTGGCAGTGTCAATGTCGGCTCAGAGTTTTCCGATGTAGAGTTCTGGCTACTTGGTAGCGGCTCCTTGGCTGCTGCTTCTTCCACCATCTTGGCCAATTGGTCCTTGTTCGCGGTAGAACGACGTGAAAATCTGCCGCGACTGCCCGGTCCATCAATCAGCGACGTTGATAAGCCGACTTTTTCTTCAATCTGATCAATATTCTGGGTGTAGCACCGGACGAGCTTGCCGCGGTTTCTAAGGTGGCTGATGAACCTGTGCGAGCCCGTCGGCTCCGCGTCCTTGATCTTTTGTCGCAGAGACGTGGCAAAGGTATAAAACACCGACGTACGCACTGGGTCCGCCCAGACCGACACATCAAACAGATCTCGGCCTTTCATGTTGGGTAGCGTACTGCGACCGGAGCTGGAGCCTTGTGATGAGGCAAACAGCCTCCGTGCGGCAGTGGACTCGTCTGATTCCGATTCGCTCATGGTGTCTTGCTCACTGGAATCGGGGTCTGAAGACGAGCTCGAATAAGCGTCAAAGAGGGCAGCCGGGGGTGAAGAGAGAGGAGAAGAACTTTGAGGCACGTCAAGAGCGGAGAGGTGGCCGGCGAAACGAAAGACTGAGGGAGGCACTATTTGATCATCAGGAGGTGGTGACGACAGAGGCGACGTGGGGAGATTTGAGATGGAAAGCGGATGTCTGGTAGAATGTCTGGTAGACCGGGGCGTAGCATATGACGACCTTGTGACGGGCTTGCTCGCTGGTAGTGACGGGCTGTCTGGCGCTGGTGTAGCAACTGTAATTTGCTCCTCTGTAGCCTCCTCTTGGTAGGTTCCCTCGGTTTCCTTCTCTTCCTGTTCCAGGCCTACATCGGATGAGGTCCGACGGCGTTTTCCTGGTCGGTCCGCCTCATCATCATCACCCTCTTCATGTGTCTCCTCTCGCGCGTCTGCAATGAGTTTCCGTGCTGCATGTTGCTTCGCCGCCGCGTCGAATTGCGCCTGGATCAGCGAGTACAGGCCATTTTCTGATCGGAAGTCCTGTTTAATTGGCAACCGTCAGTAAATCACGAAACCACAAGCCTTTGGCACATGCAGGCAGCATGCCGAGCTGCAGCTACGTACCGGGATGCCAGAATTAGTGCTGATGCCTGCACCGGTTACAACGACAATCTTGCGAGCCTTGAGCAGCGAGTCGGCGATTTCCTGAAGAAGCTCTCCAGAGCTCGATTCGACGTGTGTAGTCGGCATTATTGCAGGTTTGGGGAGCAAAAATGGTACGCTCGAGACGCGACGTTTGCTCAGGTACTGCTCGGTAGTCCCAAGGGTCTCGCTGGCGCGTTCACCGGAGCACCGAGCCGACAATACAAGGACTTGTGTATATATAAAAAAAGGATTTAAAAATCGTCCATCGTAATGTCTCGTGATTTTCGCAGGTTTCCGAGGCAATTGATAGCTTTCCTAGGCAGTAGAGCCGGGGGATGCCTAGTCGCGGTACTCGAAGTGATTAATCGCGGTTGGTGCAATGTTCTATATTGGAACGACAGTGACGGCCGATTTCGCGTAACAGGTGACTTGGAGAGTAAAATGTGCGACTCGAACAAGATAATTTAAAGATTTTGATATCCAAAAATGAATATTAAAAAGACAAGCTGCAAGGCCAGCGTCAGAAACTGAGCTGCTCGGGCGTTGGACAGCTGTTGAGACGCGCCTCTACAGTAAGTCAGCCTGTTGATGAAGGTCGCGAGTGGGTTCGGCAGCACTGTTTTCTTTCTGCCCGCGGGGGACTAGCGCCCTGGGCAAATGGTCATACCCGCTGAGGCACTGATTGTAAAGTTAGCACTGATTGTGAAAAGCTTCGGGTGCAATTTTGGCCCTGAACGGCTGCCAGGCCCCGCTGCGGATGGCTTGGTTAGCGGCTGGCTAGTGGACTCGTAGCGGAGTTTCGTAGCGGCCATAGCACACTTTGTCAGGCAATTCTAGCGGTTCCGTGGGGTCACCGTCCACCCGACCGCCCGTCCGTCGCGCCAGATGAACGCTTTTTGTGTTGTGACGGCAGTAGGCAGATGTAGATATCCGTACACATGTTTATTGTAAAAAATAGTACTTCATTATTATAGCTATTTAAAGACATGGACTATTCATCTCCTAGTCTTGGCCCAATGCCCAATGCGGAATGCCCTTCCCCCTCGGCCTCTACTCCGTATCGTCGCTCTCTCTTCTATGCGCAGCCGGGCGGACCCTTCTAATCATCCACGTGCAGCAGCGCGTCGAGCAGCTCCGTAAAGTCGCGGGGAACACCCAGGCCAGTCACCGCATCCCATCCTTCCTTGGCCGGCCATCCACCAGGCGTCGGCGCATCGGGCCACGCACAGGAGCGGCTCTGTCCCTTTGTCACATCAAGCAGCGTGCCTCGCACCTTGTCGCTGTACAGGTACTTGTTGACGAAGCCCAGCGGTCGCTTGTTGGCCCGCGCCCGCGCGTCGTTGATCATGGCCAGCATGGCCGCAATCATGGGCGTGCTGGCGCTCGTGCCCTGCAGCAGGCCCGGGCGGCCGTTGACCCTGACGAGGACGTTGGTGCCAATCGCCGAGATATCCGGGATCGCGCGGTTCTTGGGCTCGTAGTACCCCGTCAGGTTGCCGTCCAGCTGGGCGAGGTACCCGGCCACGGCGTCCTTTTGCCAGTCCGGCTGCGCAAAGTACTGCGAGAAGCCGCCCGTGCTGAACTCGGCGGCCTCGGGCGGCGTTGTCCTCGCATTGGTCACGGCGCCCACCGCGACCGCCCACGGGCATGTCGAGGGGAACGTCGTCATGGCAATCTTCTTGTCCTTGCCGTCGCGCGTCCGGCAGTTGGAGTTGCGCCCACCCTGCGAGCCGCCGTCCCCGGACCCAAAGAGCACCGTCGTGCCACGGCATGCAAGCACGCCAATCATGTCGCATACCTTTTCGGCGTACGGCCTGGGCACCGACACCTCGTCATCCGAGTACGAAATCGACAGCACGCTCGGCAGCTCACCATCGGGCTTGCTGAGAAGGTGCTCAAACAGCTCAATGTACGGCTCGTTGGTCGAACTGTCGCTGGTGTTGATGGTGCCGTTTTCCGCAATAAGCGCGCTTCGGCCTCCAGTAGAGTAAAAGACGATTTTGGCTGGGTACGCCAGGCTCAGCGCGTAGTCAACATCGAGTGCCGCCTCGCCCCCGGCCGTGCCCATGGCCTGCGGATTCTCGCCGCCGTTGACGAGCTCGACTGAAAAGTTGTAGCCCTTGGCCCAAATCTGTGGCGCCTGCTGCTTCAAGAAATCTTGCGCATCCACGTAGTTGGCATACTCGCCGAGGAACCCGGTGACGCCTAGAGTGACGCTCGACTTATCATCCGGGGTCGTGTAGTTGAAGTTGTAGGCTTTCCGCACGCATTCTGGTGTCGTAATCAAGCTGCATGCTGGCGCCGCATCCTGACGCTTGCCCAGATCCGTCTCGTCGAGCCACTTGATCTTCGACATCGAACGTACTGGTCGCATAAAGTTGGACGCGGGGTAGATAAAGTCAATGTCGTACTTGAGGTGGTCGGGGATACAGTACTGCGTGGTGCGTAACACCGGCGTGCTCTCGCCCTCGTATATGTAGTGCTTCAGGACCGAGCCGATGAGGGCGTCTGTCTGTCCTACCGTCGCTTTGACATTGATCCAGTCGTTCTTGACCTCGGTGTCCATGATTCCGTGACTGAGCAGCCAGCCTTGCACCTTGCGCACGGCATCAGGGGACGGTGCGCGCATGTTGTTGGCGTCAGCCAGGGAGAGCATGTTCGCATCCACGGCCATGAGCAGCGACCGGAGACCTTTCATCTTTGGCTGCTTCAGGGCAATTGAAAACGAGTATGGCTCGCTGGCGTTAACCTTGTCCTCAATCTCCATCCATCCGCCTGGAAGCGTCTCCGTCTTTTCGACGCAGACATCAGCCAGCGAACCCGATCCCAGCAGCGCCGCGGCTGCAAAAGCCAATCTGATTAACATGATTTCGTATCAGTTTCCCCACGCAAGAACTGGAAAAGAACAGAAAGAAAGAGAAAAAAAAGACAGAATGTAGAAACAAATCCTGTTCCAAACGGTATTCAAACAGGGCCGGGATCCAGTGTCCCTTTAAAGAAGCAACTTGTGACACTCGCCCTCGTTGTTTAAATTGCGGTGCGACCAACTAGCCGACACACGGCTTTCTGAGACATGCATTGCCACTATGACCGCACAGCGTTTGCCAGGGCCCCGTCTCTGGACTTTAAGTCCTTATTCTTATTTTTATTTTATATTTTCGGCCTTGGTCATTTTGTTTGTCCCAATTTCGAGTTGCGCGTTCCCTGGCCAGCTTGGCATATGTCGGTACTACATCAAATCGTATGCACCAAGCCGACAGAGTTTTGCGTACGGAATCCTCTCCTCAGCCGCCAAGAACTATAAGTCTAGAGAGAATGCCAACTGGTGTCACAAAGGGAGCCACTATTAAAATTCCATAAGTAGTTAAGGAGTATTGTGCTGCGCAATAAATAGCGGCGCCCTGTTTCCATCCTTGACCTAGCCGCGTCTCACATTTCGACACGACAACACTACACGTCCCTGCCAGGGGGCCAGGAACAATCAGGGCAGTAATTGCGATTGACGATTAAGTATCGTCTAGCGAGCAACTGTGACGTCTGTTTGCTCCGTCCCCGTAGTTTTTATCTGTATTACCCTTCCGATGCCAAAGAGGCCTGCGGGTCTCAACAGGTATTGCAAGAGACATCAAGCTTGGCACCATTTGTGATCGCCAATTGGCCCCTCCCCGACTCGGGCATACTCGAATTCTGCATGCCAATCAATTATGGTCATTAGCCCTTGCTACGTCTGTACCGTTTATTACGTTCCGTTTATTTTGGCTTGCGGTTTCCAGTTGACTGGTCACATCACGTTTCGACTTTACAGATTTAAGTTGCTACTCTAAACTAGGATCATTGTAACTGAGCATGAAACAAAACGAAACAAGCAGTGTGGGCATTGCACCAGTTCCACAATCATTGAATGATGTGAGTAGATTGAATACTGCCTGGTAGAATAGCCCACTAATAAACTAAACAGTGTCTGCTCGTTTGGCCGTCACACTATGTTGTTTCCAGATCGTAGCCTGATTCCTAAGCTGCCATATACCTGTGCATATTCTACTTTGGGGATTTCTACCTAAATATGATGCACGGTTATCATCGGTGGTAGTTAGATACACTGTCCAGTTACAATACGCCGTGCGAGACAAGTATGGACATGTGAAACTATCTGAGGACTGCTTGACCCAAGTCTCGGCTTCGCATGGTATGGCGATTGCCAAAAGGAGATAACTTCCGTAATTACGTAAAGGATACGAAGCAACAACCCAATCTCAACCCCATGGATCGTTTAATTCGTTTAATCTGATCCATAAGGATACCATACTCGCGTCAATTGACAATCGCGAGCCTTTATACTCTCCTTTATCGTCGCCTTCATCGTGAAGGCGAGATCCAGGGTACGTCCGCGGAAAGTCCATGGAAATCGTGGCCACATAGACTTACACCTTCAATAACAGAAGTATAAAGACGATGTAAAGTTCATGATTTTCTTTCTTTTTAATTCAGCAACCATATCAATTCAATCAATTCAATCATTTCATTATTCCATACTATTCACTACTCACTATACACACAAAAATCATCACACTTTCTGTCCTGATCAAAAACTTTCCACCACTATCGTCCATACACATCTACAACATCAACCATGTCGTCCAACACAACCACCCAAGCTGACCTCCAAGCCATCAACAACAAGACCCTAGGCACGAGTGCCGGTTCATTCCCCGTCGTGACCCTGCCCAACGGCGAAAAGATCCCTACAGGCACCGTCGGCGCTCTCCTCGTCAACATTGCCGCCTACGACGCCGCCGCGTACTTGGGCGACGCGGCTGCGCAGGCGACCCTTGAAGAGGCTATCCGCGCCGCCGTGCCTGTCTTGCAAAAGGTTGGCCTGTTTGAATTGTTTGCACCGAGCGAGTGGGATTCGAAGAAGAGTAAAGGAAGATCACTGGTGGGCCAAGTCGCAAAGGAAGGAATAAAAAACTGATTTTCTGGGGAAAGGAATGCGAAAATGTCAAATACAAAAAAAAAAGAAAAGAAAGAAACCCTAGAAGAGCGCGCAGTACACATTCTCTCTCCCCTCGTTGCTACAACTGTTCAATAAATGTCTCAAATTTCAAACAATGGATTTTCACAAGGAAGAAAAAGGCACAAACGGACTTGTTCATTGTAATGTGGCGGCTTCCTTGATAAATAGTAAAATCGGCATATCAACGCGAATTATGCCTTGCAAATAATTACTGTTTTTCACAGAAAAGGAAAATCACAACATTCCGCCCCATGCAGTAATTCACTCCGTGATTGATACGCCATGTCATGTTAGGGGAACACTCAGAAAAAGGGAAACAGGAAACAGAATGGTACTAAAAGTGATCAACGCACTTGCCCCAGGCTTCAACGGTATTGTCATCATTTAATAGCCAACACAATTCAACAGGAGCAGTCGTGCCAGCTATTCAAGTATATATATATATGAAACTTCCCTTCAAAAAGAACAGTAAAAGGGAAGCAATGACCCCCGAAAAGAAAAAAGAAAAATTCGGGACATGCTAAATACCAACTGCGCCTGCAACGCCATTGGTCCTGGCGGGCAGCAGAATCTCTCCATCATCATCTGAGCTGTCATTGGCAGCACGATCCAGTATGCGCTCAATATCCTCATCACGCAACGGCTGCCTGACGCGCCCGTTGCCGATGCCGAGACCGCTGGGCAGAGACAGCGCACCGCGTAAATGGCCGCTGGCGCCATTGGCCCTGCGTTTTGCCGTCCAGATATTCGGTGAATGGTGGTATGCGGGCTGCGGTGAATCAAGATCCATCGGAGAGCCTGGCGGCGGTCCCATCATGGCTGGTGATCCGGCTTTACGCACAGCAGCGGCCCCCGCTGGGCGCTGTCCCGGCAGGCCCTTGCGATAGCCATTCGTCGCAGTGTTTTGATTCACGCTGCCCGTATAAGGCACATGCTGTGGTGCTGGCGAGACGGATGGGGAAAACGCGTGCTTGAGGTTTGTGGAGTTTCCGGGGCTGCTCATGAAAAGAAGTGTTTCTATCGCATCCTGTTCTCTCACATTTTGATGAGGTGAGTACATGAGACCCTCTGGCGGACGTGTTGGTTGTGATGATGACATGGCACCGGCGTCTAGATGTCGTTGCGGCGAATGATGGGCGGCCGAGGCCGAGTGTGAGTGTGTAAGGAGGGCGGGAGGATGTCTGGAGGTGGTATTTCGGCGCATATTGGAAGGATGCTTTGACAGGGACGGCTGTATTGGCGCTGGAGGGGCAAGTGCTGGCTTGCTAGGCCGCACCGGAGGAGAATGCGACTTGCGAGGTACTACTACAGGATCCAGAGCAAAGTGCACCTGCGCTGATGACGACGGCCCTGGCTTCGGGCTCGTGGAAGATGATGATTTGCGTCGAGGTAATGGTGAATTGCTGGAGACTGGCGACGCTCCTTGTGAGGCGAGAGATTCAACTTCTTCCAACGAGTGTGATTGCCAGCCATTGGTTACCTTGATCATGGCATATGTTAGCCGCGTCTTGAGGTCAGCAGACATCTATGTGTATACATGTTAGACAACATTGTCCTCCTATGAGTGAATTGAAAGGACTGGACGTACATCACCGATATGGCTTCCGGTCGAAGCCATGCTTATAGCACTGATACTTCGAGTGTGACCCTTGATTGGGCTATTACTCCTGGTTCGGTCCTTTACTTGGCCGTTGGCCATGCGCTTTCGCGAAACGGCCGAGGCGTCCTGGTCGGCGCGATGCTGGGTGGCCGCCATGGCCGACAACTCCAGCAACTGTTGCCCGCCTGAAATTCTGGCATCATTGGACGCCGCCGATCCGTTTGTATAGGGCACTGGCGCCTGTCTTGTGTCGCTAGGGGCCTTGGCGGTTGAGTCCTGGGAGTCGGGGATGGTCTGGGACGAAGCGTGCGGCATGGTGGCCGCGAGTGTTGTGTTCTCGAGTGGCGAAGAGGAAATTCCAGACTGCCGCGAGGCACCGGCAGCGTCATTGCTCGTATCGTCAACTTCCATGGCTGATGGCGCGGCGGTCTGGGCGTGGTCGACCGGAGGTGTGGCCGGCACCACGACGTCGCTGCCGTCGCGTCTGGAAGAGGCAGACGACGATGGGACCGCTTCGCCGCCGTCAGCGTCCAAGCCCGAGTGCGACATGCGGGCAAGGAGGAAAATATATATGAAATAGAAAGCAAAGCCACAGATAGATCGAGAGAACAAGCCTGGCAGCAGTTATAGTTTGGAAAGACGAGAGTGGCCGGCCTTGGCGACTGGAGTGAGCGCTTCTCGGACAAGACCGAAAATGACCGTGGTAGACACGCACGGGTAGCACAGCAAAGCGATTCACGGGTTTGTCGTCATCGGCGACTGAAGGAGCCAGAGAGAAGAGGATCAGAGTCGTGCAAAATTCGGAAAGCGAGAATAATTTTGTCGTGTTGGATGAATATTGCCAAACAGGGTATGAAGCATGGGAGTGAAAAAAATAAAAGGCTGCCTGCGAAGCCCGACATATGACTTTGGCTCTTGGTGGTGCTTCGTCCGTCAGAGGTTACGCGGTCTAGTTCTGGCGTTTCTGGCGTTCTGGGCGCGACGCATGCGGGCGAGAGCACGAGTCTGCGTGACCCGGCGCCACAGTGTGTCGGCCTCCCAGAATCATGTCACTGGCCAGAAAAGCTTGTCGTGGACTCATCCGCGGGTACAAAGCAGTACCTGAGCGGTTTCTTCTAGGGGTCCACAACCGCCGTCCCAGCGCACTTATAGTGGCTAGAGTTGAAGGTATAGTGATTGCGTAACATTTTCGGAGGCTATCAGCACCCGTAACTCGCTTCGCGTGCATCTCCAGGTAGCTCTGTGGTACTCCCATCAGGATGCTTTCTGGACTGCGTTTCCAAAAGCAGGCTTCTTCACGTGCCACAAAGCACTGCTGGTAGAGTAACTTTTATTTTAGTTTAAACAGTCACTGACTTACTGAGGGCGCATCACATTGCGCCAGTTCATGTAACTATGCGACCTTACTGGTACGTACTTGGACGAACTACCAACGGCCCAAGCTGCAGGTTCCTTGCCACTGTAAGCCATAGTACCAATTACCGGGCTCCATCTCAGTCCACCATTGTGGACTCCTGCAGCTATCAACTTGATTAACAGAAGCAGGGATTTGCCGCTAATGGCTTGTTTTGTAAACAAATCACAGCCAGCAGTATATAAACATTTTGCAAAATGTAAAGAAATAGACAGAGTCAGCCAAGACGCATCTAACCTTGAACGGGAGTTGGCCTGGTAATTTGCAGTGGGCCTAAAGTAGTTCAGCGCGAGTAATGGCTTGCATTGGTCTACATTTAGCTGCATATTTCCATCTTTAAATTATGATGCGAGGAAAGTGTGCGTGCTTTTCCGCAGCTTGCAGAACCAGGTGGTGCACTTGTCTCGGACTGCTGCTGCTGCTCCTGCCGCCGCTGTTTCTACAAATAAATACTAAGTTGCCAGTACTCCGTAGTTAATAAGTTCACGTTATATCATCTCACGCCTCGGGCGTCCAATTCCATGCGTCCGACGTGAAAAGTTGCTTTGCCATTTTATCGGCGTAGAGTGCACCTTCATAACGTAGTCGCTGGTCGTTGGCGACAGCCCTGGTGAACAAAAATGTTCGTTCGTCTTTGTCCCCATCTGCCTCATCTGAGCCAGTTTCTGATAACCATGAAGCAGCCTCGCGCCGATTCTTCCAATCGGCGTACGACAGTGACACGACACTCGACGAGAGCATCGACTGAATGTAGTCTAGTACTGAACCTATTCGTACGCGTAACCCACAGTTTGTATGGTTCTTGTCAATCTGATAGTTTGGGCATTGTCTCAAGGTGGTCAAAAGCTCCTCAACGTTGACTGCAGAAGCATCTGGCAATGTGTTGATTGACGTCACGCTATAGTCGATCAGATACAGTAGGTTCTTGCTGACCAGGAACTTGATCATCTGGCCCAGCTGGAATGAGTCGCATGCTGCGCTGGAATCGTAGCCCAGCTTGCACTGCCGTTCCCGAGAGGAATACAAGTCAACAAAGTGCCTTTGGACAGAGGCAATCGTGTTGAGTATGCATTCTCGACGACGTTGCAGCTCATCTGCGCATCGTCAGTCTCTCTGTATGGAGCAGGTAAGCCCACAAAACGTAGAAAACAGTTCATACCTTCTATGCCATCGGATAAATTCCACCATGCGGCTGTCGACGCAGTCTCTGGCTCATGGTACACGCTCCAGCGACTGGACCCCCGCACAATGAGCTCGCGCGAGCATTGTTGCAGCCTCATTGGTTGCCCCAATAGCCACGATACTAGAATCTTCTGGCGCAGAACCTGCTCAAATTCGGTTGGCCGCCCAGAATCATCCACCATTGGCCTGGTACTCGTCAATGGCCACTTGAATTTGAGATCCGCATTGAGTGCCCGCGCAACCACGGCGACGCAGTCGAATCGATCTGCGATGATGGCCATGGTTGTGGCATATGCCATGGTTGCATGATTGGTATTGACGGGCTTCTTGTGCAGTATCCGCAGCATATCCTCGAAGGCAACTTCGCGGCCCGCCGCCTTGGTAGCTTCGTCATCGTCGACAACAGTCACCCATGGCAGCTGATCAACGACCGCCTCACTGGGCCGAATCTTGATGGACTGGAGAGTGGCGTGATCCCTGGCTATAATACCTGCCTCACGGAATTGAGGGTTTGAGAGCAGGTTGGCAAAGTACTTTGAACTGCGTTTCAGCACCTCGAGACTGAGCCGATACGCAACCCTCACGCGCGGACTCCCGCGGGCAGGAAGGGGCTGACTTGGCGGCTTGCTCTTCCGGAGCGCAGCGGCCTCGGCCTTGCGATACTTTTTAAGAGTCTCGAGCGACGTCTCAAACGTCACATCCAGCACAAGATCGCCACCCGGGGCAACATTGACCACCCTGCGTCCATCTGTCGTCGTGCTTTCAGAGCCCTCGCCGTCTGCAGACGCAGCGGCAGGCTCTCCCATCCTTTACTTTAGGGCATTCGAACATGAGAAGTACATGCGTGTTAGGGATATGTGGCGGTTTTTGGGGGCATCAGCAACTTGTCGTCGATTTCCCGCGCGATGTAAAAGCGGCAGGTTTGCAAGTTGGGTTTGCAGGAGTGGCGACATGTCGCGTCCTGCTGCCCTAGTTTGGTAGGCAGCCGTCGCCCAACCGGGAGAAGAGGGTCAGCAGCACGCATTTGAGGTGACGGCCGCTGGTTGGGCTTACAGGGGCTTGTCAGCAAACCACTGGGTGCCCATAGCGGCAAGGCTAGCCGCCCCAAGTGCCTGTAGGACCGTAGGTTAGTGCCTCCATGTCAAGTAGGCAGCAAGGAGAACCAGTTGGCAAGCCACTGGAGGGAGGATGGGCACAGCGTGCTGTGGGACAGGCGTTTCAGTGGAAATACGCCTGCAATCCGCTGCCAACTCGCTGCTACAGCGTCCGAGGCTAGCCGGGCGCAGGCTTACCACAGTTGCGCCAGTGGGGCCACAGCACCCATGGGTCTGTCGGCCACTAACTCAACAGATCTAATCTTTGTCTCCATTTCAATGTTGGACGGGCTTCCACTTCTTCCACTTGGCTTCTGTTTAAAGCTCCACAACCCCCTCACGTTGCGGTCTTGAGGGCCAGCTGTGGCCGTTTGTGATTCCTTGCACCCTGCTGCAACATCTCAAGATCCCGATTTCTTCCCTTTCCGGCATTGGTCGTCTCCAAGTTGTGAGTACCAACAATTGAGCGTCGCCCCGCTTGGACAGCTCAACAACTAACAGCTTCCGAGACAAGACAGCTGCTGCACTGCGCAACGCATCCAACTCGATATGCTGGCCAGTGCACTTGCGAATTGACACTGGCGATAATATACAGAAGCCATGGCCTCAATGGCGCATAATGCATCTCGATTCCATGGCAGGGCCGCGTATCTTTGCGCTGAATGTGCCAACCTAGCACCAGCTCTCGCTGCTCGGCCTCGCGCTGTGCGAGCCTTCTCAGGGCTACAAACTGAGGCCTCGGCATCCAATGGAGCGTCATCAGAAACAGCCGGAGAAATATCACGACAGGTGTCTACGACAATGCAGCATAGTTCAGCCTCTCATAACCTCCGTCGCTCCTCCGTCGCCGGGCAGCGCGACCCTGCAGCGCGACACCCCGAATCAAAACGACGAGGCTTCCATACCTACTTTGTTACCCACCTACCCTCATCTTCTATGCACCCCGACGCAAGACGAATAGCAGGAGGTCATAAGCTTCCACGTGATGCATCTACACCGCACACCCCCGGCCCTGGTGCTGGCCCGGCCGCTGCCTTCCCACACCTGCCATCGCGCGACCTGACCGTGGTGCGCATCCCGCTGCGGAGGGCAAAGCACCACTTTGGCTCTGCAAGCTCCAGAGGCAGCCGGCCGTATAACGAAGATGCCGACCAGGCTGGCATAGTCGATATCCCGGCCTTTGCGAAACGAGCTCCGATGAGCATCCGACAAAAGCCGGGCGAACCTACACCCGCTGACAGCCAATCCGGCGACCCCCAAGTATTCTACTTTGGCATTTTTGACGGCCATGGCGGAACACAGTGTTCAGCATTTCTGCGTGATGAACTCCATGGATACATTGAACAGGCGTCCACCACCTTTGGCCTGCAAAGCAGCCTGCGTAAACAGAAGCCTGGTAGGGAGGGCGAGAATCGCATACTAACCAAGGAAGAGGCATTGAAATCCATATCTCTTAAGAAACCAGAGCAAATCGAAGATAAAGTCGAAGAGTCCGACGATACTGCTGCCGCGATGCGCAGCACACCCAAGCATGGGAAGCCACTACAGAGCGAAGACGCCGTTCCTGCCAAGCTGCAAGACTATCCCAAGGCCGTCCGGCTCGAGCGGGAACTGATCTCCGAGTACGCCGACACAATCGGCGGCTACTTTCGCCGCTTCAATCCGGACCATTTTGATCTGTCCGATGATGTCTCCCACAATTCTGTCGTGTCCTTTGAGTCGGCCCTCACCTATGCTTTTCTCCGCGCCGACCTCGACTTTGTATCCGCGCAGGCGCGCAAGGCCGACCCAGACGACCTCCGCGTGTCTGATTCGCCCGTCAACAACGATGAGATCCTCGGCGCGCCGCATACTACACCCTCAGGCCACGGCATCGGCGGCGCCACTCGCTTCAAGGGCGGCTCCACGGCCTCCATTGCGCTCATCTCGACGCCCACACCGGCGCCGTTCTGGCATCCGGCCGCCCAGTCCACGCTCCTCGTCGCCCACGTCGGCGACAGCCGAGTACTCCTCTGCGACACCGCCACGGGGCTTCCGCAGCCACTCACCTCCGACCACCACCCGAGCACGCCGACCGAGAGCCGCCGCCTGCGCCGCTACGCCCCCGCGGGGTCCATGGTCTCAGGCGACAGTTTTGGCGAGGAGCGCATCGCGGGGCTCGCCAACAGCCGTGCCTTTGGCGATATACGGAGCAAGCGCATCGGTGTCTCCGCGGAGCCGGAGATTACGCGCGTCGAGCTCGGTCCGGCGCAGTACTCGTTCCTCGTGCTTATGAGCGACGGTGTCTCAGGCACGATTAGTGACCAGGAAATCGTCGACGTCATCAAGGAGGCCAAGACGCCCGAGGAAGGCGCGCGCAACCTTGTGGACTATGCGACCGAGGTTTCGAATGACGGCGATAATGCGACATGTCAAGTGGTCCGACTGGGTGGATGGGAGCGCCGATCGGAGGGCGGACTCGGTCCCATTGGGACGAAGGAGGTTCGCGATGCCAGACGAGCAGAAGCACGAGATCCTCGACGCAACAAGCGGTGAAAGAGACTATGGAATGAGAGGGAAGTAAAAATCACAACGGGCTGTATACAATAGATGAGCGCCAGCAGCATCGATTAGCGTGAAGAGGGGACGAGGACAACTCTTTGTACTTTTGCCGTCTTGAAACCATTACATATGTACACACCGCTTGGACTAGACTAACCCTCTTATTAATATTTTCTGTATTGAGCAGTTTCCCTTGCTTTGCTACAGGCCCCTGGACCCTTCCATTCTACGCTTCACACCCGCCATCTTTGTGCGCGTGGCAGGAAAGAGACTTAAAAAGATAGCATTCTGATATAGACTGTTTCATTCGCATCAATAACTAGTAATTCCCTAATTAGCAACGAGTTCGAGTCTGAGAAGTTTCCAAGTTTCAATCACAATTTCAATACCGCTACAACAAAAGTTTCCATCCTGTTCTCATTTGTACTTCTTGCTTGCGAAACCCATGACCGCCACCCTGTATTGTGTTTTCCCTATTTTATATAACCTATTCTCCCCCGGTACTCCTAAATAAACCACAGTGACACCCCCGACAAGAAAGAAAGGAAAACGTCATCGGCTCTCGCTCATCTAGTAGCGCGGGCCTTGGCCTGGGTATTGGTTCCATGAGCCGGGAGGGCCTTGACCGGGAGGAGGTTGCTGTCCGTAAGACGGGTACTGCTGCGGTGGAGGAGGACCGCCATAGCCAGGACCACCGGGACCGCCATAGCCACCACCTCCGTAACCAGGGCCACCGTAGCCTTGAGGAGCAGGTGGTGCTTGTTGGCCGCCCCATTGACCAGGAGGAGGACCAGGAGGAGGGGCACCGTATCCAGGACCGCCACCGTAGCCGCCTTGCTGGGGTGGCGGCGGGCCTTGGCTGTATCCAGAGTAGTACTGGCCGGGATTAGGAGGTGGCTGGTCGTATCCGCCAGATGGTCCAGATGTTTGTTGGCTGTAGTTGTATCCGTCTGATGGGGGTGGGCGGCTGGTGGGCGGCGCAGGCGAGTGGGACATGTAATTTTCGCTGGCATTTCCATCGCCTCCCTCCATAGAGTTGAGATCTCGGGTTTTGATCTGGGACCAGAGCGAGCCGGCGACCTTGCCGTGACCAGCATGTGACTCGTCTAAGCCGCCTCCACAAGAGTGTATATCACGCTTGCCGCCAGCACCTTGGGCAAGAACATGATTCTTGCCAATCTTGACAGACTCGGAAGACAAGATGCGGTCAAGCTCGTGGCGGCGAGGGTGTGCATCAGCCCACATTCGAACAGTCTTGAACATGTCGCGGTGAATTTCAATGCTCTCGTCTCGCAGAGCGGGATGGTGCAGGGCGCGAAGAATGTCATCTACAACCTCGTTGACAGGTACGTTGGTATTGTCCCAAGCAAAGAGAATGCGGCTGAATTGGTCAACATTGAATTTGCTGTACAGACTCGGGGATTAAACTTACGGAACAGCGTACTGCAAGCAAGTGGCGGCAACACGACCAGCACAGGAGTTGAGTATGTTGGTAAAGTGATCCTTGGAAAGCATAGAGTGGGTAGGGTCGGAGCAGCGAGGATTGTCCCATGGCTCAAGCTGAGACTTTGAACTGGCAGAGATGATGCCAGAAGAACCATCCTTGAGAACCTTGGACACTTGGTTGATTATGGGACGGATAAATGGGGCTAGGAGGCCCAAAATGAAAGCCGTCAGAGTCTCACTGATGTGTTCCAACAGCTTCTCCAAGCCGGGAATCTTGGCGATGCCCCTGCTGATGGCCTTGACAATCTTGTCTCTAAACTGCAGGATAGGGTAGATCTGACCAGCGGTTTTGACAGGGTCAAAGTTGGGGCTCATGCCGGGAATAACATTGACATTTCCTTCGGCTCGAGTTCGTTCCATGCCGCCCTCCATAGCTCTATTCTGCTGCTCCTGAGCCTCGGACATAGCTTTAAGATCTCTGGCCTGAGCGGCAAAGCTGTCACCATCGCCGGGGAGCTTCGCAACCAAAGAAATAAAGTCCGATGGCGCAGAAACGCCAAGGAAGCCACGATCTGATGAGCCACCACCTCCACTCCTAGCGCCCTCTGCGTTCTTTAGCGCAACGTCAACCTCATCGACCTCGGATTGAGTGAAGTGATCGTTCGCTTCACCAATGACGGAATGAAGAAAGTCGACAGCACCAAAGGTTCCTGTGACAATGGGGTATATTCTCTTGCCACGGATATTGATCTCGGCCTGGTTACCACAGTGGGGAAAGACGTTATGGTAGCCCAATTCGCGGAGAGCAAGCTCGCAGTAGTTGCTGTGTGCACCGTAGTCCTCCAAACAATGCAAGGCTTGACCCAGGCATCGAAGAGCCTCGCAAAGGTGCTCGTCTTTGCCCTTTCCTTTGTCGCCATTGGTATAGATGCGACCAAAGTGGATGCAGCGGGCAATGCTGAATCGGAGGTAGCCAGCGCTGGTGGCCCAGTCCCCCTTTTCGTTTTTGATGTAGTTTTTCATGCCAGTCTCCATATCAATCTCAGTCTCAACAGGTCGAACAGGGCCTCGAAGGCGCGGGTCAAGTGTGCGGGCATCAATGCCGTCTGCATAGCCAAGGGGATTATCGATGTGTTCTTCAGCTCGGTAACAGCCAAGACGCTCCTCGGTGACTTCGAACTCTTCCGTGGCATATCCAAAGGACATGAAAGAAAGAACCCATACCTAAAGCATCATGTTAGAGTTTGATCAAGAAGTAGTAAGTTGAGGGAGTAGTCGTACAAGAATACGGATTGTGGCGGCGTTGACACCCTTGAGACTTCCTACATCGACAGCCTGGGAGTAGTCGCGAAGCCAGTTGCCAAAGTAGACGCGTTTAATGTTCATTGAGCTCCATTTCTTGCTGTGCAAGAATGCGAGACTCGCAAGCATATCCTCGATATCTGGGATCGGTCAGTTTCAGACATCGTCCTGTCAGAGAGCGGGACAGAGACAAACCTCCATGTCGCCAGTTATGACCTTCAACCTGAATCTCTTTGTCAATAAACCGGCATCAACATTATATACCTGCATTCTCTCACCTGCGCAATGGAAGGAATATTCCCAGCGCCAAATGCGGCGGCCTTGCCGGGGAAGTAGGCGAGGCAGACTGCTGCTACAAGCAGGATAAAAGTACCCCGCGAAATGGCGAATGACGGCATGGCGGGGGTTGTACGTTGGAGCCGAGTTGTGCAAATCGACGGTAAGATGGTCGAATTTATTGTTTAAATTTGAAATATTGCAAGAGAGTGCCGTCGCACAGAGGTTAAAGACGGAAACTTGGACGGCCTCCCGAGAATGAAAGCTACACAGCTGAGGTCGGTCAATGAGGTGGGGTTTGGAAGAAGCTTGTTGCAGAGGTAGATAAAACGCAGCTGCGGCTGGTGAGGTAGCCGGTGTGGCACTGTGGCACTGTGGCCCAGCTGACGCCACTGATGGCGCACGGTTCGCAGCTCAATGACAGCTCCTTTCTGTGATAGAACAACCGTTGGATGAAGTACAAGGTTTTAATCCGCATTTTCTCTCACACCTTCCACTCTAGCAAATCACCGGTACTAAGAAAATCCCTTGGCAATACTTATCTATTTCACAGCTACCATATGTGGCGGGCCGTTACTTTGGTGACCGTACGATCATACTCAATAGGCTCATAGCATAGTCCTCATAGCTAGGTGCCTAGTTGTTAAAATAATACACACTGATTCTTCTTGTATCTCTTGCTGCAAGTATTGATAGTGAGTATATTAGCATCTACAAACCTGCTGGCTATCCTCACTGTCAAGAGCAGAGGCCCACGTATTAATGTGCGGCTAATTTTTTGACCTGTCCGCGTTGAAGGCCATAAATGTTGCAGGATTGACTCAAAAATGAGACTTCTGATTG
The DNA here is from genome assembly GCA_900169235.1 of Zarea fungicola. Taxonomy (NCBI): domain Eukaryota; kingdom Fungi; phylum Ascomycota; class Sordariomycetes; order Hypocreales; family Cordycipitaceae; genus Zarea; species Zarea fungicola. Next base: position 49,057 of record FWCC01000304.1, on the reverse strand, counting down.
CCAGCTACTCCATATATTCGTTTAGACCAATAAAGAAATTATTATCAACTGTAGACTTCTTCTTGAAAGTTGAGGGCTTCATTGAGCTAATAACATGGCCAACCCACCACATCCTGGCCATGTTAGGTCCTTTTTTTACCGCCTGTCTCTTTTAGGCACAGTAATTTATACAGTGTGGAAACAATATTTCCACTGTATGGCCTTGATCACCAAGAACCTGCAGGTTACACTTTTGGCAAGCTGCAGCAATGGCCATCTGTAGACACAAATGATGGAATGAAGTGCATTTATTCCACATTTCCAATAAACAAATGGTTATTGCTAATTTCTTTTCGCGCCAAATCCAGCGCCCCATTGTCTTTTGCGAATCTGTTCGGATGCTCGGAGGGACTTCAAGTGCCCGTGACGGAGGATGGCCTGCTATGTGGTCTGCTCTGGTGACAGAATTGCAGGGTTCCCTTTGCCACGGCACTCCCTTCAGCAGATAGTCCAATAAAAAACGCGGTGCAAGTCCGCCGTAGTAAACTCAAGTGGCGGGCCAGTTCGCAATTGGCGTGACTCTCGCATCCTTTCCCACTAAAAAGGAAAAAAAGTAACGCCACTAGCAAGCTTCGGCATCCGCTGCAACGCCGCCACTTTTAAAGGGGCCTGCTCTGTCGGGTATCCAATCTCGAGTGTTTTTAGTTCGAGGTACCCGACTCCCGATCCTAAAAATCCTGCACAAAATCGCCTTTTTTATTCTGCGCATCAGCTCTTTCTTCTCGCATGACAAGCCTCTGACGCATTCTCTGACCGCCTCCCTGGTTTACAGCAACAGTGAGCTGGAAGCGCATCGCCAGACTTGCTGCAACGTCCTTCTCCCTGACGACCGAGCCTTCCGACAACAAACTTACGTCTCCTACCCTCAAGCAGGATGCCGTCCAGGACGCTTCCTACCTTTTCGCGCGCTGAAGTCGAATCGCATAGCTCGGCCAAGTCCTGCTATGTCACCGTCGGCGCAAAAGTCTATGATGTGACGGATTTTGTTGACGATCATCCTGGTGGCGGCAGCCTGATTATTGAGTATGGTGGCAAGGACATTGGCGAGATCTTGAAAGATCCTACCTCTCACGAACACTCCGAAGCTGCCTACGAAATTCTTGACGAATCTCTGGTTGGGTTTATCGACGATAAAGACACCCCAAACGGATCTGCCAAAACCGAGAAACAAGCAGAGTACGTTCACCCCCGAACCGGCATGTCCTGTGAAGAGGATCTTAGCAAGGAGACCGACGCGAACATGGATTACAAGAAGCACAAGTTTCTTGATCTCAACAAGCCTCTGATCCTGCAAGTTTGGAACGGTGGCTTCACAAAGGAGTTCTATCTCGACCAAGTTCATCGCCCTCGTCACTACAAAGGCGGCGACTCTGCTCCTCTGTTCGGAAACTTCCTGGAGCCTCTCACCAAGACACCCTGGTGGATGGTCCCGACGCTTTGGGTGCCCTGCGTTGCCTACGGACTCTACCAGGCTGCACAGGGCATCCCTAACCTGCATGTTGCCGGCTTTTTTCTTTTTGGCCTCTTCTTATGGACGCTAATAGAATACGGCTTGCATCGTTTCCTCTTTCACCTTGATGGGTGAGTATTAGTCCGACCCCCCCGAGGTGCATGCTAACATTATATCTAGCTATCTGCCGGACAATCGCGTCTTCATCACTCTGCACTTCTTGCTCCACGGCATTCACCATTACGTCCCCATGGACAAGTACCGCCTGGTTATGCCACCAACTCTATTTGTCGCCCTTGCAACTCCATTCTGGTATCTGGCGCACTTTGTATTTTCATACTGCTGGTATACTGCAACGGCAGTGTACTGCGGTGGCATCTTTGGCTATATTTGCTACGATTTGACGCACTATTTCCTGCACCACGAAAACCTGCCACTCTGGTACAAGCAGCTCAAGAAGTACCATCTTCAGCACCACTTCCTTGATTATGAACTCGGCTTTGGCGTCACCAGCAAGTTCTGGGATACCATTTTCGGGACCGAGCTTCCCACCTCCATCAAGTCCAAATAAGCCAATTCTTTTTGGAGTCGAATGTGCGAGGACATAGATGGCTCGCTAAATGGCTAAATGGCAGTGGAGCAAAACGCATGGCTGCTGGGCAGAACCAAGACCTATAACACGACTGAAAGAGCGCTCAAGGATGAAAATGACTTTTATATAATAACTGTACTCTACTTAATATACTTTTAATTTAATATGCATCACTTCGGAATTCCCAACCTCTACCTTATTCATTATTTATTAGCGTAGCTGCCTGCTGGCTGGGCCACAATTGGCACAACGAGACACATAGCGCGTGTCCACGTGACTCCACCGACGTAAATTTCGCCGCATTTGTCGCCCAACCATCCGTCAACTCTGCAACGCCAACCCGATTTTGCAACCAGTTTCAAATCTTGTGAAATCACGACCTGGGAATCGTAGTTGTTCTAACGCCAATAATAGTCGCTTATTAAAGCCATAACCATGGCCAGCTTAGATGTGGAAGCATTGCTAGACGCTACTGCGAAGAGCGCAGAGGAGGAGACCCAAGCCAAGGCACCAGCTAAGGATACTTCCAGAAACGAGCGATCAGATCGAAAGGATTCTGACCGCGATCGAGACCGTGATCGTGATCGAGATTATGATCGCCGTCGCCGAGACCGCCGCGATGCCAGCCCACAGAACAGAAGTCGACGAGGAACCCCGGATGAAGGCACACCGCGCAGTGACGCCGGTAGTCACCGGAGTCGCCGACGCAGTCGAAGCCGCGATGACGACCGCCGCAACTCAAGACGCAACAGAGACGGTGACTACTACCGCAGTGGACGCGGAGGCCGCTCGCGCTCGCGCTCTCGCTCGCCTCGCCGCCATCACCGCCGTGACGATCGTGACAGAGACCGCCGCGATCGCCATTATGGCCGCGGCCGCGATGACGATGCACGCGGCGATAAGAGAGATGGCACACCGGCACTAAATGAAGATGAGAGAGATCGACGCACGGTCTTTGTGCAACAACTTGCAGCCCGGCTGCGAACTCGTGAGTTGAAGGAGTTCTTCGAAAAAGTCGGTCCTGTCACGGAAGCACAGATTGTCAAAGATCGAATCAGCGGACGATCCAAGGGGTAAGAATAAATGCCACAACTGTTGGAGACTACTTTGGCTAACATGTCACAGAGTTGGATATGTCGAGTTTAAAGACGAAGATTCGGTTGCTACCGCCCTTCAGCTTACAGGACAGAAACTACTAGGTATTCCTGTCATTGTCCAAGTAACGGAAGCAGAAAAGAATCGACAGGCCCGCAATACCGAACCTGGTGCCGCGCACCCCAACCATGTTCCATTCCATCGCCTGTATGTCGGAAACATTCATTTTAATGTCACCGAGCAAGATTTACAGGCCGTTTTCGAACCTTTTGGAGAGCTCGAATTTGTTCAGCTACAGAAAGACGATACGAACCGCAGCCGTGGCTATGGCTTTGTCCAGTAAGGAATTTTCAATGCAAACATGCAGGTTGACGACTAATCGCAATGCAGATTCCGTGACGCAGGCCAGGCTCGTGAGGCTCTGGAGAAGATGAATGGCTTTGATTTGGCCGGCCGTCCTATCCGAGTTGGCCTCGGCAACGATAAGTTTACCCCCGAGAGTACTGCCAACATGTTACAGAGATTTTCGGGCCAGAATTCTTCCAAACAGCAGGGATCCTCCTTTTCCGGTTCAGGCGGTCGTGGTGGTGGACAGAATGGCAATTTTGACCGCGCCGGCGCGCGAGACAGCGAAAAGACGGGCGGCGCCAGCGCCCTGGACGATACCGACGTCGCCGGTGTAAACTTTAATAATTATAGTCGCGATGCTTTGATGCGAAAACTTGCCAGGACGGACGAGTCCAACACTGGCGGTGAGGAGAGACGAGTGCTGAAGCCTAGAACCGAGACCAAACCGCTACCGATGAATGTCAACACGGCGAGCCGCTGTGTCGTGCTGCACAACATGTTTGATCCCGACGAGTATGCTGTCCCTGCCACTTTGAAAATGATATTGGAAGCTAACACAATTGATAGGGAAGACGGCGATGACTGGGTCAAGGAGCTCGAAGAAGACGTGCGCCAGGAGGCGGAGGAAAAATATGGTCGCGTTGTGCACATTTCGGTGGACCCCAACTCCAAGGGCGACATCTATCTCAAGTTCGACAAAGTCCAAGGCGGTGAGAACGCCATCCGGGGTCTCAATGGCAGATACTTTGGTGGCCGCATGATTGACGCGTCGCCTGTTGTTGACGCAGTCTACAGCAGTTTGTTCTCTCGCACCAGGGCAATTTAAATGCTAATCATGAGACTGTCGACATTTGTTTTACTCTATAGGAATCTGATAGCGAGGCCAAGCCAGACCTGAAACGGCATTGGCTGGTCCTCCCTCCCTTCCTTGCCTCGGTAGACCACACGCTTCTGGCAGGCAGTCCAGCCTGCTTGCTCAAGGCATCTTGTACGACGCAAAAGGCTCTTTTCGCGCCTCTGGATTTACTCCGTCAATTACCTCGAGCTCACAGGTTTTATACTTGCCTCGCCCTAGTCTCCCCTACTGATTCTATGCCCCTAGGACAGCCGTTTCAAGCTCCTACGCGCCAGGAGCCACGATTGGCATCTCCTGGTAAAAGTTTGTCTTTTTTTCTGTACATTGGATGCTAGCTTGCAATGTAATTATGACAATAATTTGAAATCTCTTAGTCAGATGCTCTTCCTCTAATTGCTATATCACGTACCGTGAGTGAGGATTTATGTTTTTAACGGCTTGAAGATGCTACAAGAAAGATGGGAGGATCGGAAAACGCACGCCCGTCAGCGCGGAAGCAGTTCAGATCAAGCAACTGCCCTGGTAACAGCTGTTGTTTTTGTTTTGGGATACATATGACAGCTGGCAGCTGGCCGGAGGAGTGCCAAGCCCGTTTGCACTCGTTTTTAGTTGGCTTGTTGATTCTCACTTTCTGCTCGCTTTCCAGTTCACCGTGCTCAACACAGCGCTCCAGCCACCTTGACTCGCTTAAAATGTATTTGTATCGCTCAAGCTACGAGTCGTTCGCCCGCTTCTGATATCAAGCGATTTTCTGCTATTTTTCTTCGAACTCGTTTGCATCCTAGCTCACCCCAGTCGTCGCTCAACACCTGAACCATCCAATAAACCTCTTCCTCATCGCCTTTCCATCACCGTTTTTCTTTTTTCAATTGGATTTCATTTCTCTTTTGCGAAAGGCCTTTTTATAGAAAACAATCTATACTCTTTAACAAACGCAAAGCAGTTTGCACTTTTTTTTTCTTTCGCAAAAACGCCCATTTCTACAAAACGTTTCGCGCGCGCCAACGCTCCAGCTTCGTACGACGTCGGCGCAGGAAACAAGTATAGCTATGAGCAAGACTGAAACGACCACGGTCTGCCCAGTACAGGAACTCAGAATAGACGGCTATACGTCTAAAGCTACATCAAAAGTGGCCGACGAAGAGGACCAAGACCGGTTTGACGACATGCTCTCCATCAGCCTCTCGACGCCGCTTGCCGGCGCAGCGCGGGCGGAAAAGTCGAAGCAAATGGCCAACAACCATGTAAGTCCTGCCGCCCTCCATCGCTGTTAGAAAATGCCCAATAGAAAACCACGTTACTAACCAGCAATCTTGTTTTGTTTATTTGCGCTTCAGCCCGCGATTATCAACTCTCGCTCGGTGCAACAGGTCCTTGTCAAGATCCAGCAATCTCTCCGCCGCATGCCTGGCGTTGCGGGCGCCCAGTCAACAGATATTGTGACCCAGCTGCAGGAGGTGGGACAGATCATCAGTCAGGAGACAACGGCCCTCGTGGATGCCCTCATGAACTTGACACTAGACCAGGAGGACACGGACAAGGCAGTGGCTCGGATGAGCATAGAAGCCAACATTGCCAAGGCGCAGATTGACGAGCAGAACGATACGATTCAAAAGCTAGAGGAGCGTATGCAGAATGAGATTGAACGTCGGGCACAGTCAGACAAGTCGGCCAGTGCGAAGAGCGAAAAGAACTCACCAGACACGATCAAGTCGGCTCAAAACCGTGATGATGAACTGATCAAGGTATGTTTTTCATCGCAGCTCCCGAACCATTGAATGTGAGTATGTGGCTGATAGTTTGTTGATTGTCAAGACGTTGAGAGAAAGAAACACGCATCTCGAAGAGCAGGTCAATGGCCGGCGCTCGCTCTGGGTCCTGAAGCACCCAGATGAGCAGTCCCTCGCTCGTGCCATTGATACGCTACGCGAGTCTGCCGAAAGCTTCCCTGCTGCCCAGGATGCTCTCATTTCCCTCCGGGATAGAGTGTCTAGTGTCGGCAGCAGCCATGACAGCTCTGCCAACTTGGCCCCTGCCGATTCCAGCCATGACTACGGTATTCCGACAAGCAGCAGCAATGATTTGGAGAATGGTCTTGCCTCACCCGATTTTTTCAAGAGACCTGTGACCACACAGGCGCCCATCGGTAGCTTTCGCGGTGTTAGTGCCCCCATCCGACCACCATCCACAGCGCCGTTCTCCCGCCGGGCCCAAATGCCGTCGTCCTCCGTCTCATGGGAGCCGCAGCAGAAACAGCTCCCCGCGGCCCCTCGCGGTGCATCCCTAGGTGGTATCAACAGCACCTTTGCCATGTCGTCTTTTAGCCGTGGCGGCTCTGTTGGCCGCAAGACATTTACAGCTGCCCAGAGCAACTCACGCTTCAGTCCCAACGCCGCCGAGTTTTATCCGTGGAACCCAACCTCTGGTGAAAACGGAATTGGGGGTGGGGTCAGTTTGCATCCCATGGGAGGTGGCAACGGCGGGGGCAGACATGCATCTGCGTCGTTTGTGAATGGCGGCACCAGTCTCACTGCCAACAACGGTAATAGTAACAACACGAACCAGCGAGACTACTACCCTCGCACGCCGACTGCGGCGTCTCGTAACCGCTATGGCAGACATCCTGAGGGTCCCCCGTCTGCTGGCTCCGACTCTACTGGCGGTGGTGTAAGTCTTAATACGGCCATGGTGAGCCGCAGCACTGCAACCCAAAACCACAACCACAACAGTGGCGGCGGCGGCGCCTTGATCCCATCGACGTTTGCCCCGCTGGTGCACATGAACGAGCGCTCCGTGGCGGCGTGGCATAAGAGCATCATGGAGTTTTACGCCGTCATCCGGGCGTTTGTCGAGCGTCATGCCAGCCAGCCGGACCATGCTTCGTCCATGAAGATGAGTTCGACGCAACTGTGGCCGATTCTCCTCGCCACGTACCACCCTCTGTCGGACCACGAGGCATCGTCATACCTCGAATACCATTTGCGCAACGAAAACTCCAAGGCGTGCCTGGTGACGCGCGTCATTATTGACTACATTGTCAATCGCGTGTGGACGCCGGCAGCGTGGAACGGTGCAGACGATGAATCGACATATGCTCTCATGGAGCTTGAGCAGGACATGGAGAGAGCACATGGTATGTTGACGTGAACTGAAAATTCAGAGCAAGAAAATAAAGCGTGGAGGATGTACTAATTTTTTTTTCTCCTTCCTTCTTCTTCTCGCAGGCCAACCATCCGCCTTTCGCCAGCCCCTCCTCGACAGGCAGGCCACCATCCTCGACGCCATCCTCAGCAAGGAGCGCGAAACGCCGTTTCACAAGTGCAAGGTGGAGGAAATCACCGGCGCCCTCCTCGCGAACCTGCAGCCGCTCCTGAACCGTCTTGCGAACCCGGCCGATGCGTACCGGGACATGGAGCAGGTCGCGGAGCACGCGTGGGCGCTGTCATCGCGCATCCTCACGAGCCGTCTCACGTTTGACTTTCGCTTCCCCGAGATTGGCAGCCGCTTCTCGAGCCAGTCGATGCTGCCCATCTGGCCGCGCATGGATCCGTTTGAGCTGCAAGCCAAGCACTGGCGGGTAGCCCTCGTTACCACACCGGTGATTACGTGCCGCAACGACACGGGGACCAATATTTCTGCGCACTCGGTGTCGCTGGCCGATGTATTTTGCATGCATTAAAAAATACGTATGCCTTTTTTTTTTGAGAACTAATTTCGCGGCTGCAAAGCAGAGGCGGGAGAAGAAGAGTTTGACTTGGCATATTGATTTTGCTATCTTTCTCCTTTCACAAAGTATTTTTCTTCTCTTCTTACACACGTTTTTTGTTCTATTTTCAAAGCAGACTGCACCCTTCTTATTTCTCCTTCTCCTCCCCCCCCCCCTTTTTTTTTAACGAGACTTGGAAAGAAAACCCGCGACATAGGGGAAGCGAAAAGGAGATGTACTGGCAATCATTTTTAGTTGAATTCTTTGGTAACGAGCAGTGCTGGGGGTTGATATTTTGCCAATTTTGTATTTTTTTTCATCAAAAGTAAATGCTGGTGATTGATTGCTGTGGACGAAAGGTTAACACACGAGCGATACGGGAGGCCACAATCGGACAAAAGCAAAGCAAAGACGGCGATGTCGTCGAGAGACAGTAACAGAAAGGGGGCTGATTTAACCACATGACGATATTGCACAGGGAAAGTACAAAAAGGGAGCAAGGTATTTAGCCTAGGTATTCGTGCTATTAAACAGATTGAGTATATTTCAGCGCCAAGACCAGAACGTGATTGTTAAAAGAAGCTGCTCCAAACATCATTGTCGATTGTCTTTATACAGTAACCCAACGTAAAAATAACGGTCCATCGTCTTTTTCATTCCAGAGGTTGAGCACAATATGTTGGTCGTCGCAAAGGGAATCAATGAATTTCATTTTCACAATACACCTGACCACGAGAGGGGAAAGACTATAAAACGGGCTGCATAGCAAAAAAAAAAGTTTAACCAATTCTAATCCAGACATGGTACTCATTCTTTGCTCATAAAAAAAATCTCGTAAAAATGTATGATGGAGGCGGCTTCAACAAGGTCGTCTACGTCATGACACACACATAACACTTTCTGGAATTAAGTCGACTTCTTGAACCTGTGAGAAAGAAAGAAAAAAAAATTAGCAATTTGAAACTCGCTTAAGAAAACCACAGTGCTCCTCTCGTCAAGTACGTACTTGGTGACGACCTTTTCGATACGGTCGAGGCCCTTGGTGAGGACATCCATTCTGGGGCCGTAGGAGAAGCGGACAAAGTGATGGCAGGGGGAATCAAACAGGTCACGACGACGCGAGGGGTTGAGGTCAAAGAAGATGCCGGGGACTACAATGACCTTTTCCTCGAGACAGGCCTGGAAGAAGTTCAGGCCGTCGGAGATGGCATCGGGTAGACCCTCGAGGTTCAGCCAGCTGCGGGCAGTTAGTCAGACAAACCACCTTATAGACGATGACAGTGAAGCAAAAATAGAGAACAGAAAGGAAGAGGGGAAGAGAAAGGAGCTGGGGGGGGGGGGGGGGGCAAAATACGTACAGGTAAAAGGTGGAATCGGGGACATATTTAATGACAAAGCCCATTTCGCGAAGGCGCTTGACGACGTAGTCGCGCTTGTCACGGAAATGGCGCTGGAGGTGAATCATTTCTTCCTGGACGAGCTTGGGGTCAAGGAAAGGCACAGCGGCTTCCTGGAAGGCATGGTTGGCACCACCGTCCAGATAGCTACCGCAAGAGCCAATACTGTATATAAAAGATTAGTCACTGTTATCAGTTGATTTTTCATTCTCGGATGGGCACGAACGCGCTAATATATTCTAAAAAAAAAAATAGTTAGCAAGCTTTTTTTTTTCTGATAATAATAAGTGACATACCCTTGGGACCAATAATCCAGGCAATTCTCCAGCCAGGAAGTCGGAATCGCTTGGTAAGACCATCGATGATTAGGACGTCGTCCTCGTCGACATCCTCGACATTCTCGGCGGCAGAAATGGTGGTTCCGTCGCAGTTGCTGGTGTAGTTGTAGCCAGAGTAAAACTCATCGCTGATAAACGTGGCGCGACCACGGCAAATGTCTTGAATCTCGGCGAGCTCGGGGTTGGCGACGACACGGCCGGTCGGGTTGCGGGGGTTGGAGGTGAGGATGACGGAGGTGCCGCGGGCGATTTCTTCGGCGATCTTGTCGGGGTGGATGTGGTAGCCGTCTTCTTCAGAGAGGGGGACGGGGATGGCGGCAAACTGTCATGTCAATGCGAATGTCAATGCGATTGTCACTGAACATGTTGTATGCAAAACAGAAAAAAAAGAAGTAGAAGAATAAGTAGAAAAGTAGGGAGAAAAGCAGGAAGAAAAAGCTCAGTTGAGAAGACGTACGTTTTTAAACAGACTCAGCATCTCATTGTAGGCCGTGTAGTCCGGCAAGAAGAAACTCAGGTAGGAAGAGCCCAGGACAGCAGCGATGCGGATCAGACCAGCACGGCCACCAGGGACAATGGCAACATTCTCCCAGGTGTACTGGCTCTCCTTGCCCTGGCGGTGGGCGTGGTTGTAGAGGTTGGCGACGGCCTCGCGCAGGGGCCGGATGCCGGCGGTCGGGCCGTACTCGCGGGCGGCCATGGAAATGTCAATGGTGTCGGGCCGCTTGAAGCAGCCGGCAATGTCGTCCTCGACCTCGGGGGCGCCCTGTCCGAGGTTGGCCCATTCCTCGGGGTTCTCCAGGTAGCCAAACTCGCAGGCGCGCTCGGTGCACCAGACGACACCGGTCGAGGCACGGCTGGCATCGAGGCCGGCATGGGGCATGTGTCCCTCATGGGCATTGCGGAACTGACGGTGGACCTTGGACTGGACCTCTAAGGAGATGTGTTAGTATTAAAAAAAAGAGGGAAAGTAAAAATAATAAAATAAAATAAAAATAGTATTGTTTGAAGAATGTCGAGTCTTGGAATTCAATTGCCGGACACTGCTGGTCGGGACGAGGCGGGATGAGAGACAGTTGCCCCGCGGTAGAGGTGCCATGTCAGATTATAGCGCGGGGTAGCTCTTGTCACAGTTGGAGCTCAGAAGTGGCGGCGAGGGGGGGTAGGGAGGGGAAAAGCTTGAGTAGGTGTTCTTGGCAGCGACGTCGGGCGGTCAACTGGCCCATCTAGTCTGCCAAGCCGATTTTGAAGAAGAAGAAGAAGAAGAAGAAGAAAAGAAGCAAAGAACAAGACCAAAAAGATCGTACCATTGGTGGAGGGCTCAGCGTTGGAGAAGCGTCTGGTCATGGGCTTGGGAGCGCCCGTATGACGGTTAAAGGAGAATTTGCGGCCGCTAAACGACATGGTGATGGATGTCTGTCTCAAGCTGTCTGTGTCTTTGATTTGACCCGGTACGGCAGCGAAGACGTTCGATGGGATGTAGATGTAGAGGAGACGGAGACGAAAAGAGGCTTGTCGTCCAGTGTAAAAGAGAACAAAAAAGCTGTCCGTAAGTCCAAGGAAATTTGAGGAGGGGAAAAGTTGATTTAAATAAAAATAAATTCGGCAGAGCCGATTGAATTTCAAAAGAGACCCCAAAAATTTCCTGGGCGGTCTAGTTACTATTATAATTTTTTTTTGGAGCACAGACAGCCGCTGGCAGCTGGCCACCCCAAAATTGGGCTCGTTTGCCATTGCTTTCTTCAACCAGTGAAGCCGCTCATCTCCGACATGTTTTCTTTTCCCCTCCTGGTCCCCGCAAACCAACCAAATTAATTGCCTAGCAACACATAGTTGCCTATTTACCGAAAAGCTAACCCATAAACACCCCCTGCCGTGGAGAGCAGGCCAGTAGCGAGCATCATCGTCATCAGCATCGCCGCACTATTGCATCGTCAACATACTCGAGACACGCACGAATCGGATGTTCGGCACGCGGTTAGGCATCTGTCTCGGATGGAGCAGCCCAGAGTGTAACCAGCAAGGAAGCACACGCATATAAAGAACAAGAACGGCCAAGGGAAATACACACGAAAAAGGGAGAAACCAGCTCTGTACAACAAAAGTGGCGCGACTAACATGAAGCCAAGTCGAGCCGCTCTTGTCCGATTTACCGCATCAACCAGGCACCCGCAACTAAAACTGCTCATCAGCCAGGAAAATGGCGCACCCGCAATCGTACAAGACCAAAAAGTAATCAATATTACACCAGTGTATCGGGCAACCCATTCTGTGACTTGGGAAAGCCCTTCCCAGCCCACCGCCTCGTTTCGTCTCATCCTAGTTAGCGCTTGGCTGCATTTACATGGGTTGGGTGATCGTCGACGACAACTGACTAGGCAAAAAAATTACGGAGTACTTGGAATTGCGCCAGACATACGGGCCGACCCCCAGTCTAGGTGCCACCATACAAGCGGGCTCCTAATGCAGCATTCGGCTAGACATCCTCTTTTCCTTGGGTAGTGTATTACATGCTTGGGAATGTGCGTAGAGTCGCTGAATTCAGGAAAGTGATGTGCAAAATGTTGAATACCGAGTCGTTGGTATATAACTATAAATATACTGTGAGGTGACAAAAAGTCCCCCCGGTTTTGGTGTGCGTTTTGTGGAATAACCAACCTTAGTTTTGTCAAAGCACTCCAAGAATAGGAAAGAACTTTATATATATATAGCATTTTTATTATTTCTCTTAAATTATATACATTTTACTGGCATATTACCCCTGTAGCTTGACTTATTATTCTGAACACAGCCAACTTGACGGAACCTACTTGTTTGAATAGACGAGGAAGGTACTATAGTCACTTTTCCCGCAACCATTCTTGCTACCCTGACTTTGGACTCAGGTTCCACCTTACTGTTCTATTATTTTACGGATCTAGGTCCTTTCAACCAGTCTTCATTTAAAAAGCAAATATATGAGCCTCTGTGCTGATGGCGGCCGATTTCCTGGACAATCAGGGTGGCTATCTCGTTAACTGGCGTTTTTGGACGATCCACGCAGACAAACAGATCCCCAAGGTCAAACTACACAGTAGGGCCAAGTAATCTACGTGTGTGAATAAATTGTAAAGTTTGGAATAAAGCCTATCCTTGTCCGTTCTCAATATCCGGAATTGGCAGGGATGCGGAGGATGGCTGTTCCAATCAGAAGTAGTATTGGCCCAGTTACGGCCGTAAACGGATTGCCTTGAGTGGCCGCAACGCAGTTTCATTATGCAGCAGTAACCTCGTGTGATTTGAGTGGCCACCAAGTCATTTCGATGCCAGCCAGCCGCCAGACCGGACCTCACTATAAAGAAACGCGGGCTGATGAGTCGGCTAACGTGAGCCCGGCCTCCGCAGCCTCTCGTGGGCCGTGCGGCGTGGCTGGCTGCGAATAAACAGTTCGATGAAGAGAAAAACACCTTTTCCCGCAATCTCTAAACCTTTTCCCAGGGATGGTGGTGTGTCGGGCTATATCCGCCCGGTCCAACCCTGTCCCTGTGGCGGCCGCATTTATTGCGACGAGCGTGCTGAGCAAAAATCGCAAGTAGAGAAAAACTTATAATGCATGACTATTCTCTTTTTTTTTTAATTTCAAAGGAAATATCTCAAAGGCCCACCTTTTATTTATTCATTTTAATCCAAGGCCCTCTCTACTTCACCAGAGTATATTTTCTTTTTGTGACCTGAAAATGCCAACATCCGTTATGCTGAACCACCGCGTCCTCCTACACCCCATTTGGCCGCAGCGGCAACAACACCTTCCTTCACCGCCGGCAGCTCCCTCGCACGCTTCACCGTCGGCCACGCCAAGAATCCCGTCTCGGCCAGGTACCGCAAGAACCTGCCCACGGTTTCCCGATTGATGCCCTCGCCCGAGCTCTCATCCAGCCCCGTCCACGTGTCCGCATCGGCCTTGAGCACCGCCACGGCGTTCCGATCGTCCAGCTCGGGCGCGCGTGTCGTCGCGGGCAAGTCGTTGGTTGCCATGTGGAACAGCGGCATCAGGGCACTCTGCTCTGCATCCTTGTTCACGGGGCCGGCGGAGACAAACGTCTCGAGCTGCGCCTTCCAGTCCTCGTACGTTACCTCCGGCACATCGTAGCCGTAGTAGTTCAGTATGGACAGGTATTCGTTCATGCGAAGGCGCGGGTGGGCAGTGACGTGGATGACGTGGACTCCCATGTCGTCGCCAACCGAGGGCGGTGCGGCGGCAACGGGGTTCAAGCTCGCTGCGACGACGACGGTCGAGACGTGGCCGACCGGCACCGCGTTGATGGTGTTGATGATGTGTGGGCGGCTAGAAAGCTGGATGCAGCCCTTGAGCATACGCAAGAGGAAGTCATCGCTGTTACAAACACCCGTCGCAGCGTCGCCGAGAATATAGCCAGGGCGAACGACGGATCCGAGAAGGCCACGTCTGCCAGCCTCACGGACAAGCTTTTCTGATACCTGCGTTTTATTAGAATATATTGCCAAAAGAAAATTTCATTCAAAGTTTTTGACATACCCATTTGGTCTGGCCGTAGCCAGTGCCGAGACCAGTAGCACTGCCTATCATGTCATCAGCCTCCATGACGGCGCCAGTTCCGGTGCTCGTCTGCTCGTGTGACAGGTTAATGTAGTGATCCGTATCTAGCACACTTGTCGAGCTGACAAAGGAGAAGAGCTTCGGCTTGCCCTGATTGCACAGCCCAAGGGCATCGATCGTTGACAGCACATTACTACGTTCGAGATGCTTGTACTGCTTGACCCAGTGGACGAGAGCACCGTTGTGAATAACCACATCGGCGGCATCGCCGAGCATCTTCCACGTCTCGTCATCAAGACCAAGACGCGGCTGCGTCAGGTCACCAATAACAGCACTGAGTCTGGGGGCCCAGGAATCCTGCCACACGCCGTATCCGCGGAGCGACTTCTGAAGGCGCTCGAGCGCAGCTGGGACACCCTTGGTTCCGCGGACGTGTGCAATGACGTGCACGTTCTCACGCGCGAGCAAGTCTCTGACGATGTAGGAGCCCAGGAAACCCGTGGCGCCAGTGACAAAGACGGTCGTCTTGCTGGCTGGTGAGAGGGTGGCAGGGTCCGCCGTCTGGTACTTGGCATCGAGGCTGCCTAGAAGCGTTTCAAGTGACTGGGCATAGGCAGCCTCGCTATTCTCTGTCGCGGCGGCGGAATCGTCCGCAACGCCCGCCCGCTGGCGGTCAACTTGTGCGCTGAGATCCCTGAGGTTTGAGCTGGAGTACAGCGAGGTGATGGACAGGTTGGTTCCCATGTCCTTGCGGACGGTGAGAAGAAGCTGCTGAGCCAAAAGACTGTGTCCTCCATTCTCGAAGAAGTCAGACTCGGGCTGCAAAGTCTTGGCGTTCAAACCATTGATCAACGTGGCCCACAACTCTGCCATCTGCTTTTCAGTGCTGCTGAGCGTCTCCCATCTCTTTAGATCCTCCTCTGAGGCTTCTTCCGAGATGAGGGCCGCATCCGGGAAAGGCAGGTTGGGACTGTCAACCTTGCCGTTGGGGTTTAGAGGCATCTTCTTGAGAAAGATGAAATACGTCGGGACAGCGTGAACTGGCAAGCGAGACTTGAGATGGTCTCTGATCTCCGCCTGCATTGGCCTGTAACGCTTGGAATAGACTGTGACGGGCCCGATCTCAGTTCCTTGATCCTCGGCATCTTCCAAGCCGCGCTCTGCGAGCCACTTGGGCCACTCCTGTTCTTCGGGAATAATGTAGCTGACCAGTGTCGGCTCCTCGTTGCGATCTCTTCGGAGCAGTGTCTTGCACTCACGGACCAGATGGTGGCCTCTCAAGTTGCTGTCAATTTCGTTGAGCTCGATACGGAAGCCACGGACCTTGACCTGATCATCGGCTCTGCCAGTAATGGCGCAGTTGCCAGAGTCATCCAAGAAATGACCCAAGTCGCCACTTCTGTAGATTCTGTCTCGTGGCCCCTTGTAATACTTTCTCCAAGGCTCCTTGGCGAGATCAGCAACCTTGCTGTCGGCCTCCACCCACTTCTGGTTGTCGACGAACCAGTTGTCAAGGAACTTTTCCTTTGTCTTTTCCGGATCATTTAGATATCCGTAGAGGCAAAATGTTAGCATGGGCTTCCCATAGCAGAAGAAGACGGGGACTTATCTCGGCCAAACCACCTGCTCTCAGGTAAATCTCACCGTCCTCACCGACTCCACAGAGCTTGGTTGGGTCTTCCCGGTTGACGACGAGGAGCTGGACATTCTCGATGCCCCTTCCGGCAGGAACAACGTCTCCAAAATTTTCCAAAGCATTGGGGTCCTCGGCGTGGCTCTTGATGTGGTAGTATGATACGCTGCGGCTCGTCTCTGTGGTACCATATGCGGCGCAGATGTCGGCGTTGGGTGCCAGCTTGCGTAGGGAAGCGCAGTCCTTCTTGGTCAGGATATCACCGACGTAGAGAACCCACTTTAGTGAAGGAAACTCAGCCTTGGCGCCACCGCACAGAATCTGACCCATGGCGGGTGTCAAGTGAACTGCGTTGGGCTTGTGGTCACGGAACCATTCGGCGAGTTTCTCGTGTGCAATGTTCTCGCGGGCAGGGCAGATGAGCTCACCGCCCATGAAGAGGGGGCTGAAAATGTCTCGCTGGATAGGATCATGGCTTATACCGCTATTGATTAGGTTAGTTGATGATTGAGCAGATATCGTCTTTGGTATGATTTACCTCAGACAAGCAAACTTTGTCTCTGATGTCCAGTTGAATGTCTTGGCCATCCACGGGAAGTACTTGGCCAAGCTGTAATGTCTGCCCAACACACCCCTAGAAATAATCAGCTACTGTTAAAGAAAAAAGGGGAGGATCTCGTACTTGGGTGTAGATGTCGTACCACTGGTAAAGCTCAGGATACTTGTTGAGTCGGGTCCCACCAGGACATTGGGAGGCGCTGCGGCCTTGGTTTGAGCGTCAGTAAAGACTTCCTTGCCGTCAACCTCGCCACCGGTAAGATGGCCATGATCGCTAATTCGTAGCTCGGGCACTCGGAGCTTCAGGCCAAGCTCCTCGTCAATGTACTTCTGGACCCGGGGCGCAAAGGCACCGTTCTCGTCCTTGGCTCGGCCAATGGTGATGAGGGCCTTTGGTCGTGAGACTTCGAGATAGATTTGTTGTCTAGCCGGGGGATATTGAGGGTCGAGGACAGTGATTGTGGCTCCGGCAGCGAGGGTTCCCATGAAAGCGATGACAAGCTCGACGGAGCGGTAGGCGAAGATCATGACCACATCGCCATTGGTGATGCCAGCTTCGTGGAGCTGGTTGGCCAAGATGTTGGATGCCTCATAGATTTGCTTGTAGGTGAATCTCCTCTCGGGTGTGGTGGAGGAGGCCGTTTCTGTGACGCAGGGCGCGTCGGGGTTCTTCAAGGCATTCTTGTGGAAGATTTCGTGGATGGCGCCAATGTAGCCGGACCAGTCGAGCGGTGTGGTAGGGTCTGGGAGCCCCATGATGGCAGCACTACTGCAAGTATTATGTTGATTGGGAGGGTGCCTGGTAGAGATTGTGTCTTTGAAGCATAATCCAATCCAGGACGGTAAGAAATTAAATAGCCGTGTCAATTGAAGGATAGTAGAGCTCAAGCTCAAGCCAGAGGGGATCGAAAGTGAAATAGAATTCTGCCGCACTCCGATCTTCGGGCGAGGGGCAGTTTCTAGCGGGTCCGAGGGGCAGTTGAGTCAACCGGATTTGGGGCATCAAACGGCGGTAGACTTGACGAGTCTGTTAATAAAGCTACTGAAAATTTACAAATAACAAAAAAGAAATATCAGGCCAATATTCTCATAAATACCGGCATCTTCCCTTCCTCTCACTTCCACTTCATTTTATTTATGCGGTATTTTAGCTTCTGATTATAGAAATGCTACCTTGGAATAGTATGCCCTGCAGAATCAATTTGCGGAGCTTGGCTTGTTATTAGCCAGAGGTGCCTTGACTCACAGGACACCAGTCTAATAAAACAGCAGCTTATTAGCACGCGAGCTATTAGTTAATGGCAAGTTAGATATTAATAGCCCGGCGTAAAAATACCACCCTCGCTGTATTTTTTTTATATTTCTTTTACCGTGTATTCTCCGGTTGCGTGCTACCAGCTGTAATTAGCATAAAAATCGGCGGATATACCCCTTGCCCTCTATTATATGTTGCACAGCAAGTAGAGGGAGGCATAAAAAGGTAACATTGCTGGGCGAGACAAGGTTGGCTGCAGCGTTGATTGCAATGTAATGGCCGTCGTATTTACCGACATGGCTCTGCGTCTCAATAAGATTGCATCATTATAAGCTGATGGAGAGCAGTACCACATCTCATTGTCTCACCCCACGATCGATGTCAGCAACGGACGGGTCAAGTCTACACGTTTCCGCATTGGATGGTTTTACAGGCATCCATCATATTCTTTTCAGATAGCAGGCTTTAATAAACAACCCCCAGGATTTCGCTCCACATAATCTTATCCATGTCAAGCCTCACTCATGGCCGACATATGCTCAGCATCGAGTAGCCCAGACACTAGTAAAATATTGCAAGCGGAAACGACTATGGCGGCATCAAAAGACCAGTCAAATGAACCTATGCAAATAATATTTTCCGCGCAAGAAAAAAAAAAAAAGGACCTTCATGCAGATCTCCGTTATACAACTTCAGTAGATCGCTGTTGAAGTACATAACAAACTAAACCTGTCCCAGAGGCTGACTGCCACAGATCCAATTCCCAGAACCCCTACTAGCAGCGCACCAGTGACGCCAAGCCAAAATTGCCGGGACCGCCAGGCAAGGAAAAAAAACTACAAGGCCACGCTTTCTTCCAAACCATCAATACATGCTCCAGTGACACGCCAGCAAGACCCAACTCAATTCAATTCACTGTATAAAATCAAGCAACCCAATCCGCAATCCAAGTTCTAAAGACGGCCTTGAAATATCGGCCAATTCAATTCACTTCAATGCCCCGCACAGCCGTGTTGGCACTCGTCCGGCACTCCCTCCTTCGCAATCACATCCCTCCTCAAGCGCAGACCCTCTACCGCCACAATACCACTTGCGTGACGTTTCCGCGGCCCCGTCTCTTCAGCATGTCCAATAGCACGCAATATTCATCCTCATCCTCGTCGCCAAATGACGGCGCCGCCGCTGTAGATGAGACCGCCGCCACATCGTCCTCCAAGACGCCGCAGGGGCTTCCCGCGCCAGGACAAGGTTCACCACTCATCTCCCTCGACGTCAGCGGCGACGGCTCGACCGTCAAGCTCTCTAATCTGGGCCCTCTCGTCGTCAACTCCGACGGGACTGTGGCGCGCATCGCCAACTGGCAGGAGATGACCGATGTTGAGCGCGAGACGACGATGCGCATGGTTGGGTCCCGCAACAAGAAGCGTCTGGATGCGCTCAAAAAGATCAAGGAGGAGCAGGAGAACGGGACTTCGTCACAGCCATAGCTTGAGACCCTCTTATTCTTTTTTTTTTCATCAACGTCATATCGGATTCTGGATGGAAAGGATGTGGATTCGGCAATAATGAGTGCCAGTGTAATTTATATAAAATGTATAGAAGTATAGCAAAACTGTCTTTCTGCATCTACAGCTGCCACTGTCAAAGTAACGAACCTAGGCAAGATTACGAGCATGTAACAATGAGGTACGACTGAAAACGCTTGAATACAGCTATTGTAGAAAAATATTGCAGTAGACGATTGACAATATGCTTTAATGACTCTACATTGGTGAAAAATACAACTCTCGTATACATGTAAATCGAGTGTATATATAAACGTATATAAAAGAAAAGAGCAGTTAAATCATTAACGCGTATTCATCTGATCTAGATGCCAACGACTGCCAACCAGAGTCTATAGTCATGATTGTCCCACAGTACGTTCCTAGGAACCGCCTGCTGCTCAGTCCCCATGCCCACCCATGACCTTGTCCCTTCCCATCACAAGCGCCGCGAGGCCATTAGCCTCCAAGGGGAATCTGTTCGAGCTCCCCATAAAAACAAGGAAAAACAACGCAAGCCAAAACAAATTGAGGCAAGAAAAAACAGAGAGAACAACGGCAACAAGACGCAGAAAGCCACCAGGCCACAAAAAAAAACGCCGGCTTCAACCTCTTACACAAGGATCAAAGCATTACAACTTTTCTTTCCATTGCGCAGCCAGCCTGCTCAACATTCTTCATGTAAAAGAGCACCCGAGCCACTAGCAACACCTCCTTGCAGACTACCGGCTGTCCTTGGCGTTGGACTCACTGGCTCTCAGCTTGGAGCCGGCCTGCTTGGTAAACTCTTTCCACAGCGCAGAAATGTCCTCGTTGCCCTCGTTTTTCTCGACGAGCAGGTTCTTGAGCCACTTGTTTTCCGTCTCGAGCTGGGCCACCTTGTTCTCAAGGGCAGTGACCTTGTCCGTCATCTCCTTGGCCGACTTCTCGAGAGCCTGCTCACGCTGCTTCTTCTTGATGCGGAAGCGGGCACTAGCGGCCGTGTTGCGACGGCGCTTGTCCTCCTCGGCCGCCATGCGGGAGGCATCCTCAAAGCTGCCCGTCTGCACCTGGGGATCAATGGGCTCGGCATTGCGCTTGACCTCGCCTGAGCGGGCAGCTGCGGCGGCGGCGTGGTACTGAGGGTTCTGGTGTTGCATCTGGGGGCCATGGTTGGGCTGCAGAGGCTGGAAGTTGTGGTTGGCGTCGGCAAAGGTGTTCATCTGGGGCGCATATGTGTTGTTGAACTCGTAGGTGAAGTCATCTATAGTGGGAAAGGCGGTCGTGTTAGTCAACCCGGCGGTTTGATGGGCATGGCATTGCGTCTGGCCCTGTGTAAGACAGACAGACTGCAATTGCAGGTAAAGGCGGGTAATGGGGGAGAGTATAAAAAGGAGTAGGGGCGCAAATGAAAAAGGATCATCCTAAAGACGATGACCTTATCATAAGACGCTCGAGAACGGCATCCTTCCTCAACCGTACTAGGGCCGTGCGGCCGATACAGTTGGAGGTGGTGTTGACTGAGGGGCCCCGGCATCACGAGTTATTGCACCATCGGGTTCCGTCATTTGTAAGCCCCAGATGTTCGGTGCAGGGCCCCACTTGAGTGCTGCATGCGTGGCTCTTGACAGGCCCTGCTGAGACAGCATGTTGTTCCAATAACGGGCGCGTACCAGGCTGCCATGTCGCAATTTGCAAGGAGGCGGGGATATTGTGCCAGAGGTACAGATGCAAGCCTGGTAATAAGCTGATGCACGAGTGGAGGAGGGAACGGGTGTGGTGTGTTGCTTTTTGTTCGGCTGGGGTTTTGGCCTCTACCGAGTCCAGCCAGGGCTATTTTGCACAGCCGCGCTAGTGACCCAGCAAGAAAGTTGGCAATAAGGTTTCAAAAGAGGCAGGGAAAAAAGGTGTAAATCAAAGAAAATAAAACACAGAGTACCGAATGCGAGGTATAAAAAAAAAGAAAATTTGGAAAGGAAAAAAATCACATACTGGCAATAAAGTCCAAGTTGGGCATATCACCCATGACAGATGTGGCGGCGCTCACATCATCCGACGCAGGCGAAGTGTGAACAACCTCCTTGACGGGTTGGGCTTGGAAATCGGTGTTTTGGCCAGTCTCGAAATCAAAGAATTCCGTGTTTGTGAAGAGAGCAAGGTCGCCGCCCTCCATGCCAAAGTTTTCCTCGACAGAGCCATCCTGAGGGCTGACGGTGTTGAGATCCCGCAGGTACTGGGACACGTTGGGACCGTGTCGTCCACTGTAGTTGGACATTTTCGATAAAGGGTTCGAGAGAGAAAATTCCGACGTAATTTGGAGTAAACCCTGAGCGTTTTCTCGATGGATTTAGATGGTTTTGGTGATGAACAAATCAATCACGGCGTCGTTTTCTGAGTCCACAAAGTCCGTACTTTTGTGACGAGTGTCGGCGCAAAACCTCGTGAATCTCGGCCAAAAAAATGCTCTCGTTTTCCGGCTGCAAAAAAAATCTATCGTCGCTGTTGATGATTGATGTCGTCGCAATGCTTCTGTCGAATGGCACTTGCTTCCTTTGCTGTCATCCGGCGGTTGAAGAAAGACAAAGCGTCGTGGGTTGTTTGCGGAGAGTATTAGAAATCGCGGGGCGGCGAGGTGGGTAGTCAAATGAGTCTTTCCCTGCGCTTTTTTTTCTCGCTCGCCGAGGGGCTCCGACAGCGCCTGGTTACAGCGGGTTGGTTACATACAGTGCGTGAGCTGAGTGGCGAGTGTAAGAGCCGAGGGCTTTGGGAACATGCGGGCCTTGCTGGTGGGTAGTCCGGACCTCTGGCCAGTGGGAGAGCACAGCCGAATTGTTCTGGATTCAGTGGATAAAATACTGGTTGGGCGGGGGCATTCGGAACAGGTTTTGGTGGACTCGTGGGCTCTCCAGGTGGACCAAGACACTGGCAAAACTGGGACACTGTTTGACGGTAGCCTGAAGCCAGAGGGCTGCCGCAACTTGCTTGTGGGTGAGCGGTGGGACTTACCAGTAGTGACAGTTTGTGGCCAACCTGCAGCAAGCAAGGCGACAGGCATATAAACAGGGGGGCCTGACAGGCGGCTGGCAGCAGTGCTTAGAAATCAGCAGATGCATTGTTTAAACTAGGCTTAGCGTTTTGGGCTGGTTGCATATTTAGCTTTAATCTGCACCAATAGGGTGGCCGTTTGCCCATTGCTACCAATCATAGCCACAGATAGACCCCTCCGTTCCTTATCTACGCCCCCACCGAAGATAATTCTGGCTTGCATCTATTTTCTCCCACAGCCAACGTACAGGGGGGTCCATGCGCCGTTCCGCTTTGGGTAACCCTTAAATATGTGATTCGGAAAAAAGATGGATAATGAAATACAGTACCAGTGGCTACCACTGTGCGGCGGCGATGAGCGGCACTTTCACCGCGCACGTGCTTTTCATCTCACAGCTACCTTACAGTACCATCGGCCGGGCCATGTTCTCCGGCCTCCGTCCTCCGTCCTCCGTACAGTGCGCAGTGTGCTGTGTACATACATTTTACGCTATCCATACTGTGCCTTCAGTGCATTCCACGCCAGTTACCAACTATGATGACCCTTGATACATCATCGATGCAGTTGTAAGGCGATGACGCCCGCTATGACCATGGTAATATCAGGTAGGGGGTTCATTTTGTATGATGAGGCAGCTTCTCTTCCGATGTATAGCGTTGGTCAGGTCTCAACGCCATGTCGTGCTGGGCTGGCCAACTAACACGAACAATGCAACAGCCGTAGTAACACTACTGCCCTACTACACCAAACTATTGAAAGACATGCAGCATAGGCGGGGGTCAGAGATCTAGAAATCTCGGATGCGCCTACACTCGGCCATCTTTAAATTTTCATTTCCCTTGCTGCGTGGTTGGGAAAACGGGTCGGATGGACATTCTCCATGCGGCCTACCATCAAGCTTCGAAAATGATCAATCACTTGATTTTAAGCGAGTCCAGGGCAATGTTAAACCTCAGACAACCTTGCCAACGGCATTTGTAAAGAGTTTCTACAACGGTCCAATGCAGTGGGCCAGCTGAATGAGAAGAGCGCCCGCGACCCCTATCCAGACGTGCCAGCGTGACTCCTGGCGATGGCGCAATCGCCGCCTGCGTGAAAAGGGCTGGTCCTGATCCATTTGCCTTACCCTGCCAGGTTCCGAGTTTAATTGACACACTAATTCATAGAACGGTACATAATGAAACCCAATCTTGCCAATCAGCCAATGTATTAAACTCACGCAGTCAGAATGGATCGCCGAGTCAGCCGGGTTACCCAAATGAGAGGAAAAGGCGTTCGGGAAAATCCAAATACCAATAGACATCCTCCCTCGGGGTTTACGCAAAACTTGAGACGGAAATGTTTTTCCACTGCAGCTTTGATCATGTCCCAGCCGCGGCAGGCAAAATCTGAATCACGGCACATAAAGAAATGATGTACACCTATTTTAACGTTTGGTTTCTGAGTTGGTATTCTTCTTTTGGCCATTCTTACTTGACGGGCCAGCCGATCCGAATTCAATCTTGGCAGACGGACTTGCTTTCCCGGATTTCGGTAAATGCCAAGGCGTCCCTGTAATCATGACACGAGCCGTAGTGTAAGCCTGCATCACGAGCATACAAGGAGTAGGCTTCCCAAGCTCGGCTTGGCTTTGTGTAGTTCTGCTCCATGTTCAATAGTGTACTAGAGTGACAAGGACAATTAATACCGGCTCCGAGTATTTCTCACAGAACTGGTGATGGAAACCGCGCTACAGTCATATCCAATCACGGCAAATAATATGAATCACGGCAAAGTAAATCACGGCAAGGCGAGTCACGACACGTGAATCACAACAAAACGAATAACAACAATCACTACCTTCCCAAGCTTGGCTTCTTATTTGTGTTATTAGGGAATATTTGCTTGATTGACTGTAGGATCCGGTCTCGCTCGAAACCTTTTGTGTGCTAGAGACGATGGTGAAATCCGCGCTACAATACTGATCCTAGTCTCGGCAGTCAGGCTGAATTACGGCAAGTAAAAGAAAATACGCTCTTTGGCCTTTAATGCAAATGTACGCGGTGTTCTTATTTTTCAAGTATGTACCTTGATTGAGTTCAATCCTTTCGATCTTGCCAATCATTACTGCTTCCTTTTTACAATTCCCCCTTCATTTCCTTCCCAGCACATCATGTCTTATGACGAAAAAGCCCATCCAAATCGCGCCATCCTAGCCTTTTTTTTTCTTAGCAGCCAGAGAAGATGGAGTTGGCAAACACGGCGTAGCTGTCAGCATTGTTCAGGCTCTGGGCGGTGGTCAGACGGCGGATGTTGTCATAACCGTATCCATTGTCCTGCGTGCCTGCCACCTGTCGGAGATGGGTCATCTCGTGAAGCGTGGTCGTCGCCTGGTCCTGGGCGTGGCAAGTTCTGGTGAGGCCAGGGAGGTCCTCCCAGTAGAGGTCGCAGTACGCCATGACGCTCTGCGTGGGAATGGTATAGGCCAGCACGCGGCTCTCGCACCCGTTGAACTCATCGGTGCAGTAGTATCGCGAGGCGCCGCCGGTCGTCGAGCCACACTCCTGGGCCACCTTGTTTAGGACGTTGACAATGGTGTTGCGGGTGCTGGTGGACGACGACTTGAAGAACTCCTCAACCTTGGCCGCGGACCCGGACTGGGCGACCTTGGCGGCCGCCTGGGCCAGGGACACGCAGTTCTTCAGCGCAGTCTTGGCCGCCGTGCCCCGGCTGCCGGTGCAGTCACTCTGGATCTGGGTGCGCTTCGCGTAGCGGGCCTTGATGGCGCTGCGGATGTTGCCCGCCTCGGCGCCGTCGACCTCGGCCTCGAGCGCGTTGGAGGCGTAGTGGACAGAGCCGATGAGTTTCGTGTCGGCCTCGTCCGCAAAGGAGAGCACGCCAGAGGACGAGACAGAGAACTTGCCGCCGTTTGACAGGTCGTGAGTCTCGGCAACGCTGAAAGTCACCTCGACGGACTGGCCGGCGTCAATCTTCTGGAAGTCCGTCTCGTCAAGGTTCTCCGTGCTGAGACGGAGGCGCATGCCCTCAAACTCCACATTGTTGCCTACATCATTTCCTGTTAGTCGACGTTTTTCTCCCTATCCATGTTTTTTTGCCATTCTTTGTGCATTTGGTTTAATCTTACCTCCGGCAGAGACGACGGCCTTTTCGGTGTGGGCCTTGTCAAAGATGGTGCCGTGCTTGAAGATCTTCAGGTTGTTCTTGCCAGTGTTGGTGATGACGGCCTTGATCTGACCAGATGCATCAACAGCCTCAAGCTTAACATCGAGGGGAGTGGGAGCGCCCGACGGGGCAGCGGCAGCCAAAGAGGCGAGGCCAGCAGCAACGGTGAAGAACTTCATTCTGAAGGAGTCAAGAGAATGGGATTAAGCTAGAGTGAATGGGACAAAGCTGAGGACTATGAGATGGACCTTGATGGGTAAAATGTCTATTCAATTGACGGCGAAGCTGATGCTTTTATAGATGAAAGAGACTTCGACTCCCGTATCGGCCGGCATCAAGACAGGCGTGGATGCCAAACGACGCTATTCGCAAAATACCCAGCTTGGAGCTTCCAAATTTGGCAAGAGCCTATATTTGGGGAGATAGCTCGCCGATCACTCTACATGGGGATTCAAGAGTCTTGCTCGTTATTCGTTGAAAATGACAACGAAACACTTTTGCCAATGCGACTTGCCTGAAATGGCCAAAGCGGTCTCGCCGGAGACTTCAAATAACATGTCAGCGAAACAATATTATTAGACCGCGCCATCAGCATGAGGAGTCGGGCATTTTGTACCTTCTGCCTCCTTTCCCATCTCCTCCTGCTCCTGTGAGCTATTGTTTCATCGTGATAGCTCCGATGCCAAGCTACGGCAAGATGCTGGCATATGGGTGGTGCCGGGAGCTTCATTGGTTGACCAACCCTGTTGGCTGTGTTGCTACATGCTCCCGACACCTGACAGGGTCATAAAGGACTCATTTACAATTGAAACAAGCAGTTGTACTAGTTCTGGGGGTGGTGCGGAAAAGGTTAAGGTTGTGCTTACACTTGAGTCTTTAAATTTTCTCCTGCCTAATACAGAGTTTTATCCCCGAAACTTTCACGCTAGCTTTTACGGAAGAAGGCGGATTGCCATAGCAGTACAAACCCAGGGCGGATCTCTCTCGACTTGGCCGACTTGAAAGGTGACCTTGTAGGGCGATAACCAAAGGGGGTTTGTCGGTATCCCGCTGGATGGAGTTCTTTTTTGGTCATATTTCTATCCACAGATGGGCCAGAGCCCTGCCTTGCGGGCTCCTATCACTGCGGATGACTGGATCGCTTCACACGCGTGAAAAGACCAGCAGAGCCTGGTGAAATATTCCAAGCTCTCAAAGATTATACTCTTTAAGTGGGTTGGATGAACTTTCCAACTAGACAGCATGCTCCTTCGATCAACCTCTCGTTGTATTCATGTGGCCGTTGTTTCCTCCGCTGCCGCGTCGATGCGTAATTTCAGAACGTTATGCGAGAGTGGCACCCTAACCCACGAGATGAAACGGTAGCCAGGTTGGCAGTAGAACCGAGACTATTCAGCTTTATGGCAGGATTTAACTGCCTGCCTTGTTGGTTAATGATAGACTCGACTAATGAGCGGGAGAGTGGCTAGTGATGTGTACGCATGCCGATCTTGTCTTGGCAGCCCCTTTGAAGAAATTGGACCGGCACGAATAACTAACTGCACGGCAGATGCAGCGACTGTACTCCGTAAACGAAAAGCAGATACATTTGGAACCCGTAAAATCCCATCGCTACTGGTTTTCTTAAAAAGATTTCTGACTACTTTTTACAGATTCAGGGTTACCTCGTTTCCTGGCCGAAGTTACCTTGAATGGAGCCTTCCCTTTTAGTTAGCAGCGGCAGCGGCACTGGCAGTAGCAACGGTCTACAAAGATCACTAGACACAAATAATAGAGCTCAAGGGGTTTGTACGGCTTGGAGACTCATGATTCATCCGGAGCTTCCGCCAGAGATGGTAGGTGGTAGTAGAGTACGCTTTGAGCAGCAAGCTTACTGCGAGACTGTGGTGGGGGAGTGGGCGGGATATTGCTGAGATTGCAACTGCCGGCCGCGTTTTTTCTTTCAGATTTGAGCGACCGAGAAGACTTGGGCGCTGCGTAGGCGGAAGATGGAAGTGGAAGAAATGCAAGTAGGTTGGAGGGCTGAGATGCGAAGGAGGATATCCAGCCCTACTTGATGGCGGCCAACACCAGTGTCTCAGTGGTTTCAGGCGAGTCACGTGGCAACTTACAGCGGCTTTCGCAGGCCCCCAGTGCCATGGTCCTACTAAATTTGGCCGATTGAGGTCCAAACTGGCGCTATATCTTCACAACCAAGCCACTAAAAACTGACACTGCCGAGCACCGCTGTCCGCCAAGCACCAGCACCAAGCACCAAGCAGGCGCGCGACGCGTCTTCCAGCAGCCTCTACGACGTGGGGCAACATCACCACCACAAACTATAACTGCCTTACGCACCAATCGATAACAAAACAGAAGAAATCCCATTGACGAGTTTCCTAGCAGCACTTTGACCAGCAATATACGGACGACTCCTCCCTCCTGGGCTATGGGACGCTCCCGCGTGTCGTCGTCATGTCTCGTCTCTCCATCCCCACCACGGCCCGGTTGCCTTCGTCCCTCCGCGTCGACCCCTCCAACCTAGTCGTCATCAAGAGCCTCAACCGCCTGTCGCGCGAGTCCCTCATCGCCCTTGCCCTCGACTGGCTCGACGAGGGCACCGTCTCCAATGCCATTCCCTATCTTGACCGCCGCGGTCCCGGCGCCGACGAGGAGCCCGACAGCGACGACCTCTACCCGCCCTGCCGGACCATCGCGGAGCTCCAGCAGCTCTACACCGACATGCAGGAGCAGCGCGGCTCCAAGCGTGATGTTGTCAGCCGCGTCCTCGAGGGCGACTGGCGCCACGGCCTGACGCTCTACCAGCTCGCCATGATTGACTTTGCCTACCTCGACGAGCACCCGGCCTCGCAGAAGTGGACCGCCTACAAGATCCTCCCCCTCATGCACCCGTCGTCGCACGGCGCCGAGGGCAATGACGATGGCGACGAGGCCCTCAAGGTCGACGAGACGAGCCTGCAGATTCCGCGCTTCCACCCATCCACCTTCCTGCAGAGCCTGCAGGACCAGGTCCTGCCCGACGTCAAGGCGCACTACCACTTCTACCGGCCCAGCGACTACCCGGTGCTCATGCTCCGCGTCTTTGCCATTGATTCGCCGTACAACAGCCAGCTGGCGCTGTCGTCGCTCAGCAGCCATGGCACGTCGGCGGCGACCAACTACACATCCTCGCGCACCGTGTACCTGGCGTTCCCCGACGGCTCCCCAAACCTGTACATTTCCAAATCGCAGTCCGCCGGCGCATCGGCACACGGCGAGTCGCGGAGCTTGCAGAGCCTCATTGTCAAGGGCGTGCCGAAGGCGCTATCGCGCCCGCGACAGCGATTTACCTTGAAGAACACTGGCCTCACGAGCAGAAACCTGGATGCGCTGCTGGATCGCAAAGGACCCGGGCGGGGAAACGCGGCGGGCGGCGGCTGGAGCATCTACGCCAATGAGAAGAATAAAAAGTCCCCGCTCGATACGGTCCTGCCTTCGCCGCCGTTGTCGCGCGAGGCGTCGCATTCGGAGCACAGCCGGAAGAGGGCGTCGCCGCTGACGCAGCAGCGCCGCGAGGCAAAGCGCGCCAAGCTGGTGGCCAAGGGCCGCTTTGGAGACTCGGCCATTATTACGGACAGAAAGGGCGTGGAGCGGCTTGATGTTGTGATTCAGGACCCGTATCCTTCGGTAAACGGTGTCGACGTGGAGGATTCGGATAATGAGGGCCGCGGTAACGGTGCGCGGGCGCCGCCGGCCAGACGAGGGCCGCGGAGGAGCTTGGATGCCATGATGGAGGATGAGGATGGGCAGCACGGCGCCACTGCTGCGGAGGTGGCATCTGGATCGCGGTGGACGCCCAATGTTCGCGTCACGTTTCAGGGTGTACATGTGTTTGCGGGAATTCGGCAGCTGGTAGAGGCTGGCATTGTCGACGGTGAGCGCATGCCCGGCTGGATGACTGGGGAAGAAGGCGTCACGGCTGGCGTTGTACGGCACGGGCGTATAAAAGGCAACAAGGGATCCGGTATATGATGGAAGCTTGTTTCTCGTTCCTCCCCCATTCTTTTTTAAAGTGTAATTATCATCTAGCGCTGCATAGGCATCTTGTTTTGAAATACTGATACCCCAGGATAGGACAAAAAATACTGTCCAATCTCTCTATGTCTAGTTGCCATTTTTAACCTGAAAGACGTATAATCTATTTTCCTCAATTTTATTTTACTTTATTGGCTCTCTCCCAGATTAAACACCTTGTTCGTGTTTCTCCAAGCCGCCTCACAAACCTCTTCTACTGTGACGCCTTGGATGCCCGCCACAATCTGGGTGATGCGTTCAATCGTGCAGGGTTCGTTTCGGCCTTTGATCATGCAACCCTCTGTCCAGTTCTTGGTTGCCTTGAATCGGAAGGGCACATCTGGCTCAGCCGCCTGCTGCTGCTTCTTCTTCCGTCCGTGGTTCGGCTGCTTCTGCGGCTTATGCTTCTTCCCAGTTCCGTTTGCGATGGCGCCATCCGAGGCGGGAGTATCGACCGTGTCTGGTGTCCCTGGTACATCTGATGTGCCCGACGTCGCAGGCGTTCCTGGGATGGACTCAAGTGCAGAGGTCAGCTCCGATGCCAGCCCGGCCAGCCCGGCCGGCTGCTGCTGCTGCTTCTCCCCCATCAGGTATTTCCAGCCATAATGACTCGGGCGCACCTCGCACCACGGACCGTCCGTCTCAATCATGATTCTGTCCAGCGGCAGCTCTTTGACAACGGCGCAGTTCTCCTCCGTCTTGAAGCTGCAGCCATTGATGCCAATGTACAGGCCCAAATCAAGCAGCTCCTGCATCTCCTCCAAGCCGCCTGTGAAGCTGTGCACAACACCCCCGGTCGTCAGCTTCTCCAGGTTCGGCCCAAAGGCCTCCCGCATGAGGCGCGCAAAATCCTCGCCGGCGGCGCGCGAGTGCAAGAAGAGAGGCAGTTGCGGCTTCAGCGACACGGCGACTTTCAGTTGCTCGGCGAAGCTGTGCAGTTGCACCTCCTTGTTGCAAAAGTGCAGGCGGTCGTAGTCAAGCCCAAACTCGCCAAAGGCGACGAGATGGCCCGTGCCGGACGCCTGGGCGTCGGCAAAGATTTTTTGCAGACGCGCAATAATGTCGGCTGATTTGGCAAGGTCCACGGCGCCGTCTGGAATCGGCGCTGAGCGGTCTGGGTCGCAAGGCGCTGTGTCGTGCTCCTCGCCGGACGCCTTGTAGCGACCGCCAACACTGAAAATGTCACTGCTGCACGGATGGATGCCAGCTGTGTAGTAGACAACGCCAGCTGATGAAAAGAAGCAAGTTTGATAAAGTAAGCCAGATGAATGTGTTGTTTGGGGAAGAGCCGAGGACTTACGGAATTCATTAGCCAGCTCGCGGCCGCCGTCAATGCTGTGCCAGTCTGAGCCTGTCACCATCAATTTCGCACATCCCACTTGTTTTGACCTGTCAACTACAGCTTCCAAATCATCGGGATGCTTTCTGTGGCCGCGATACAGGCCGCGAAATACACGGTCTGCGAGGTTGATGCCAATCTGCTCAGGGTCAGCTACCTAAACGGGCCAACGTCATGTCGCAGCCAAGTATTGCCCTTACATCGACATATTTCGGGCTATAACCCGGAGATGGCGGCTTCACTGTGATTTCTTGTGTTGCCATGGTGTGTTGTGCCGCAAATCGCAGGTTGTGTGATAAAGGAGACTGCCTTGTTGCTCTGCTGACGCTGACGCTTAGAATTCGAGGTCTAGGGTGATATGTCAATAATTTCTCAACAACGCAAATAATTTAATTTTCTTTCTAAAAAAAAAGAAAGTGTATTCTTCCAAACGAACCTCGCTCGAAAAAACATGGACTGGGTTTATATGCAAACTCTAGACAATTGGTAGAGTCACACTCGTGCTCTGACTCACCAGATTCTTTGAGTGGCAGGTTTAAGTTCTCTTGTGGTCGGCGGCTGAGGCTGGAGTTGGTACCTGAGAGTAACAGCCCGCCAGTTTGTGGGTCAGTAAGACAAGTCAACACTGGTTCTTATAGATGCACTCAGGATGAAAATTCTAGTTTATGATCGGTTTTTATTTTGTTATGTAATACCTCTCCATTATAAAGAACATTGTAGAGTGACTAAATATTGAAACAAGGTAGCATGGCCGCGGACTTAGGTGACCTCCAAAGAAAAGTCGTGCCGGCAATGGCACCAATGCCCAGTACGACCCAAGCAAGTCTTCGAAACAAACGAGAGATTATCATAACATCAAGGCTGTGAAGCATGCTTTTAAATGTAGCTTCGTCATTTATATGCGGAAAGGGGACATCTGGAACAGGGGCACCGACAAACTCGCACAGCGGCTCCCAGCCATCCTTCAAGTTGAATTCAAACAGCTGCTCCGGCGGCACGAGCCTCTTTACCATGTCGTGATGCTCATGATGGCGGGCGGCCAATTTGCTATGAGCTTCACGCCTCGAGTGTGCTCCCAGCCAGCCCATGGACACATCGAAGTAGGCGGCCGTTGTCGTGATGCCAGCATACGGCCCTATTTTGCACTTGATGAAGCCACCAATACCAAAGTACACCTTGTCAACCAGGAGCTGCCCATAGCTGCGCGCCCACTCATCAACTGGCCGCTCTACCAAGATGACTTTGGCCTCCGGATACGCCGTGATGAGCTGTTCACTGAACATGCTCCCAACATCGGTGGTGCAGTGATATGTGCCAATGAGCCGATCCCACTCTGTCCGCGTCCATGGTAGCAGAGGGTCGTAGGGAGGCAGATAGTACGGGAGCCTGCCGTCGCTCGAGGGCAGCCTCGTCCGCAGGTGCGGAAATGAGCACCATGCAGCGTGTGTCCAGGCATATGCCTCACGGGTTTTAATATCGCGAAGGCCATGCTGAATAGGGCCAATCCCTAAGATATCGAGTGCGGTTGCGAGAGACAAAGTCCCCGAACGGGGAAGCCCTGCGCAGATGATGCCCTGTCCGCCGGCGAAGCAGGGTCTTGAGGCAGTGGCCTTGCTTTCATGCATATTGTCTGCGAGACACTCGAACGACCGTTTCGAGGCCGGGTTGCCTGATTCACTTCATCATTCTGTACTTGGCCTACCTGTTAGTAATAATGAAACCAGGCTGTGAAATTTAGCGGCACACTAGACCAATACGAGGTCATGTTGCACCTCATGCACCAATACATAAGTATGAGAATATAGTCGTCAATATTGTTCATCACAAGAAAACAAAGGAACAAGATCAGGAATGGCAGGTCGGCGACCGACCAGTGGCCGAAATGATGATGTTACACCATGTTCCAGATCCAGGTAAGAAGATGAAACGGAGCACAATAGCGGGTATCGTTATCAGATGTGCGCATTCCTCGGTGCTGTAGTGAATCGGTTACACTGTACTCGTGTAGAAATTCACGATGGGCCTGCACTAAATTGAAGTGAGTCAGTCTGCAACGCGGCCGTTGTCAGGTATTCCTTTGTACCCCTGTCAACTTTCTGGGCAGTGTAAATGCGGCGGCTGGCTCCACGTGACTGCGCGTCAGAGTGGTGTCTCGTCTCCCCCCAAGACCCTGCAGGCATGGAGGCGCGAGAAAAAGGAAAGATAAATGTTATCAATATTAAGCAGGGCCATTTGCCGACAAAATGTATGACATAATTGGTAGCTAATTCCCGGCATACAGCTGCTATATGCTTCCAATGACGAACAAGGGCAGGCAAACATCGTCTTTAACCACTCGCATCGCATAGCCATGCCAAGAAGCGTCAGCTTATAAATTGCGATTCTTCCTGAAATACTCCGTATCTTGAGGGCATTTTTAACAATCCCAAGGCTTAAATTCCTCCGAGACACGCGGCTCAAATGGCTTGCGGTGGCGTTCAATCGCTCCTTGTCATATCGATAAACTAGCCAGAACTATCATCTATTTACTAGGTACCTGTAATTGGCAGAAAACAAACAAACCCATATTGCGTGCATCCTTGACATTAGTCAGGTCACAAGCAAGCATCCTGGCACCTCATGTCTCGCAATCCCTTCGCTTCCCTTCGGTCACCGATCGTTAAGTGCAGTGGTGTAGTGCACGTGACTCCGCGACACAGTGCGAGACGCGTCTGGCATCCCACTTTAAGTGGTTTCTCTCGAGACGATGCTGGTGAAAGGAAGCCGGCCAAAATGGTTTAAAAACGACGATATTGGATTCGTATTAAAGCCAAGGAGAATCATATAAGCGCTCGAAGTAGAATTGGTATTTTCAAACCAGCAATATACCACAGACAGACCGTCAATGCTCGCACAGTTCAACTCCCAGACCCTTGCCCCCAGCCCACCAAGCCCAGGCCACTACAGGGCTAGCTTAATGGATTCCAAGGCTTTGTCATTGTTGTCGCGCTAAGTTTTTTGGCGTCGCGTAGCAAAAACACGCGCTCATGCATAAGTAGGCTGGCCGTTGCACCGTCCCTCTCAACGCGTCTTCTTCATCCTCTCATCTAGCATCTGCATCTGCATCATACAAGGCCCTCCTCTACCAACGGCCCATTCTCTGTCAACAGCAACTGCCTGTGTCCTGGTTGATACCTGCGGTCTTGAGTGCATTCAACTCTACGTTTCGTCTGCTCCATCACACAGTCGTCGCTTCACAGCCGGCACCATCACGTCGCCGCCATGTACGTGAAGAAGAGAGGTAAATTGCATCGGTTCCATCGACCCTAGGATGCAGCCACTAACACCCAGCCTAGATGGACGCCAGGAGCGTGTCCAGTTCGACAAGATCACTGCCCGTGTCTCGAGGCTGTGTTACGGCCTTGACACGGATCATGTCGACCCCGTCGCCATCACTCAGAAGGTCATCTCTGGCGTCTACGGCGGTGTGACCACCATCCAGCTGGATGATCTTGTAAGTGCCTTGCTAGCTTCTGCAAGGTCCATCTGATCACTGTGCTAATTCTGCTTCAATATAGGCTGCCGAAACCGCCGCCTACATGACCGTCACCCACCCAGACTATGCCATTCTTGCGGCCCGCATCGCCGTCTCCAACCTTCACAAGCAGACCAAGAAGCAGTGGTCTTCGGTCATTAGCGACCTCTACCACTATGTCAACCCCAAAAACGACCGCCCGTCACCCATGATTGCCAAGTCAACTTACGAGTGCGTCATGAGGCACAAGGAGGAGCTCGACTCAGCCATTGTCTACGACCGCGATTTCAACTACCAATACTTTGGTTTCAAGACTCTAGAGCGCTCTTACCTGCTTAAGCTCAACGGCAAGATTGTTGAGCGTCCTCAGCACATGATTATGCGTGTCGCTGTCGGCATCTGGGGAGACGACATTGAGCGTGTGTTGGAGACGTATAATCTCATGTCTAGTAAATTCTTCACACACGCCTCTCCTACACTCTTCAATGCCGGTACCCCCCAGGCCCAGCTGTCTTCATGCTTCCTCGTCGATATGAAGGATGACTCTATCGAGGGTATCTATGACACTCTCAAGTCTTGTGCCATGATCTCCAAGATGGCTGGTGGTATCGGCCTCAACGTTCATCGCATCCGCGCTACTGGCTCTTACATTGCCGGTACCAATGGTACTTCCAATGGTATTATTCCCATGCTCCGCGTCTTCAACAACACTGCCAGATACGTGGATCAGGGTGGCAACAAGCGTCCTGGTGCCTTCGCCATCTACCTCGAGCCGTGGCACGCTGATGTCTTTGAGTTCCTTGATCTCCGCAAGAATCACGGCAAGGAGGAAGTCCGCGCCCGTGATCTGTTCCTCGCTCTCTGGATCCCTGATCTCTTCATGAAGCGTGTCGAGAAGAACGGTGAATGGACTCTCATGTGCCCTAACGAGTGCCCTGGCCTCGCCGACTGTTACGGTGAGGAGTTCGAGGCTCTCTACGAAAAGTACGAGCGTATGGGCAAGGGCCGCAAGACCATCAAAGCCCAGAAGCTGTGGTACTCCATCCTCGAGGCCCAAACTGAGACTGGTAACCCCTTCATGCTCTACAAGGACGCCTGCAACAGAAAGTCCAACCAGAAGAACCTCGGTACCATCCGCAGCTCCAACCTCTGCACTGAGATTATCGAGTACTGTGCGCCTGATGAGACTGCTGTTTGCAACCTGGCCTCCCTCGCACTTCCCGCCTACGTCGACTACAACGAGGGCGTGTATGACTTCAAGAAGCTCCATGAGGTTACTCAGGTTGTTGTCCGTAACCTGAACCGCATTATCGATGTCAACCACTACCCAATCCAAGAGGCTCGCAACAGCAACATGCGCCACCGTCCCATCGGTGTCGGTGTTCAGGGTCTTGCCGATGCCTTTCTTGCCCTGCGCATGCCTTTTGAGTCTCCCGAGGCCCGTGAGCTGAACAAGAAGATCTTTGAGACCATTTACCACGCTGCCTTGACTGCCTCGATGGAGATTGCCAAGGTTGAGGGACCTTACGAGTCTTTCAAAGGCTCTCCAGCTTCTGAGGGTATTCTTCAGTTTGACATGTGGAATGTCAAGCCCTCGGACCTGTGGGAGTGGGAGGATCTCCGTGAGCAAGTCAAGACACACGGTACCCGCAACAGTCTGCTGGTTGCACCCATGCCTACTGCCAGTACCTCGCAGATTCTGGGCAACAACGAGTGCTTTGAGCCATACACATCCAACATCTACCAGCGCCGTGTCCTGGCTGGTGAGTTCCAGGTTGTTAACCCTTGGCTGCTCAAGGACCTTGTCGACATGGGCCTCTGGTCGGATGCTATGAAGAACCGCATCATTGCCGAGAACGGTTCCATTCAGAACATCCCCAACATCCCCGCCGATATCAAGGCTCTGTATAAGACTGTTTGGGAAATTTCCCAGCGCCAGGTTGTTCAGATGGCTGCCGACCGTGGTGCCTTCATCGACCAGTCTCAGTCGCTCAACATTCACATGCGCGAGCCTACCATGGGCAAGATCACCAGCATGCACTTTGCTGGCTGGAAGCTCGGTCTCAAGACCGGCATGTACTACCTGCGCACGCAGGCTGCTGCTGCTCCCATCCAGTTCACTGTTGACCAGGAAGCTCTCAAGCTGGTTGACGCTGCTACTGCTCGTGAGCGTCTTCCCAAGAAGCGTGCTCCCCCTGCCGGCACCAGCTACATGTCTGTCGCTTCGCCTGTGACAAGACCCGCCGTCGTCAAGAATGAAGATGCTGGCAACTCGCTCAGCAATGGCATCCCCACCCCTAGCACCACGCCTCCCCCTGCCCTGTCTGCCAGCCGCCCACTCGCATCGCCTCAGAAGCCCAACACTATGAAAGCTGACATTGAGGAAGGTGATAGCCCCAAGGTCCTCGCAACTGAGCCTTCAGAGAAGGTTGATGAAGAGCTCAATGAGGGCAAGCGCCTTGGTGGCCAGGAAGAGGATGG
This sequence comes from Zarea fungicola, assembly GCA_900169235.1. NCBI lineage: Eukaryota > Fungi > Ascomycota > Sordariomycetes > Hypocreales > Cordycipitaceae > Zarea > Zarea fungicola. The sequence continues at coordinate 12,117 of FWCC01000304.1, read as the reverse complement.
CGAGGAGAACGAGGGTCGCGAGCGGGACATTTACTCGGAGGCTGCCCTTGCTTGCAGTATCGAGAACCCGGAGTCCTGCGTTATGTGCAGCGGTTAGAATAACCGGAGCACCTGCCACTATTCTAGACGAGTGTATGACTGTAATTCCGATCAGTTTGGAAGCAGACAAGTAAAGCATGTTGAAGTTTTCTTTTGGTTGATATTATTGCAAAGCATTGAAGAAAGAAACATTGGATTTTTTTGGTGGATAATTAAAGCAGTTTTGGTTCTGGGTATTTATTTGATTGGTTTTGGGGCTTGTTATTTTTTATGTTTACACAGGACGGTTATGATATCTTTGTCTTTTTTCCCTGTCAGTTTGGTCGCTCTCGAGGCATTGAATGTTTCGATTAGAGTGTTGAACGGTTTTTCTTATACAGCTAATGGCAATTACGAATGTTGATTAGACAAGACGCCTTACAATGTGAATGCTCACTGAGTAGTGAAGCCCTGGAACTGCAAATTTGGACGAGCGCGTCGCAAAAAAAAATGTTTTGCGTACTAGGTAGTCAAAGTGCCATCCATAATTGCAGGGAATGGTCATTGTATAGGACTGACTGACGGAGCGCAGTTTTGAAACGTCGGCCTCTCAAGTGCCTCGCCCATTTGGAGAATAACACATCATTCTACAGCCTCAATTTTGAGAGAAGAAGCATACCGGATACATTTTGACGGTACTCCGTAGTCCAAACGAAAACCGGTGCCTCAATCACCGTTAGCCAACCCTGTAACCTCAATCAACTGTGCTTAACGACTTATCAAGGTCATAGGTGGTCATTGAGTCTCCAGGGTATGTTGTTAAAGTTGGCCTTCATACGAATATAGCAGTGTGATTCCCTTCCACGCTTCAAATTTCTACTGACAAAGTAAATAAAACAAGGTGAGCCCTATTCTTTCTCCCCGTCTTTTCTTTTTGCCAGTCCTGATGCAATAGATGCATCGTTATTGATGTCTTACCGCGGGAAAACCCACACAGGCTAGTTGACATCATCTACTTGCAACAAAATAGACACTTTGAGAACAAAACAATGCTGTCAAAATATGAGCCAACCCCATAATTTCTGGACCACGTTTCTGCGTCACTGTCTCTGCATTGTTGGCAGATGATGTAATACATATTGTGATAAATGTTTTACAGAAAACTCATTCGTCCATGGCCAGCTCAAGAAACACAAATACCGAATCATCTGCAGCTCCCAAGCCAGCAATGACTGCAGCTTCCACTGTCGATCGCCGCATGTTTCACCTTGCTGGCCCGTGGGGTTTTCATGTAGTTGTCTTGTGTGGACTACTGTGTGCGCATTGGAGGTGGAAACTGGAAAGGAAACAATTCACTCAATGGATTACCTTGTATTTCGCTAGGCCCCAGATTGAGCCACACCGTACACTGGTCTGCATCTGTATCGTACACGCCATGTTGGAATCAACGCAAAGCTATCGAGACATTGGCCTGGAAACCTGGTTGTCCAGCGCTAGGAGAAAACCTAGCCTTTAGCGTAATAAATACAGCAAGTGTGGAGGGACAATAGAAGGGAGCTTTCCGAAAGTGCGGAGCTCTACATGGGCAGGGATTGCCAGCTAAATTTCCACGGTTGTGGCAGGCTGGGCGCATCAAGCTGAGATGCGGCCTGGCGAGTGGCTTGCGTCCTGCCACGCTATCCAAGCTGAGCGGCGACCGACCCGATGAGGACATGTGGCTTATGATTGGTGTGAATTGAGCCTGGTTCTAGATCGGACGGGCGTCGGGGTTTCTAGATGTGTGCTGGTCCAGCACCTCGTGGGCAAGTGAGGACTGGTGGCGCGAGCCTGTCGACAATTCGTTATTATTACTTCGTAGATAGGGACGTGACTTGGTTTGCTCGCCACTACCCGAGCCAAGCCACAATGCTCTGGAAATAAGCAGCCAGTGCCCCATTGAGAAAATGATTCATTTCCGCCATAACATGTAAGTCAAAAGAAGCAGATGATGGGATGATATGATTGGAATCCCCAGAAAAGACAGGTGGGACTACGCTGTCAATTGGGTCCACGACGGCCCTCAACTGACAGCTTGCTGTTTTCGCTACATACTGTAGTTGTATACTTGAATACTAGATTTTCGTCGTGACTGTGGACCCGTTGGACTTCATTGCCGTATTGCCGTTCTAGGCCAGTCTAGAACTGGAGTTTCATTGCATTGTTCAATTGCAATAAAAAAGCGAGGCGCGCGAATTAAAGTAAGCGGACGTGAGGGTAGTGACGAGTTGGGACGTCCCTATCGGCGACGTACCGAAAAGTCTCCGCCCAAATTGTGCCAGTATTTATTGCGGGTATCGTAGCTCTACCAAGTACGTTGCCATGGATATTGTAGAAGCTGTTGGATCATCACTGGGGGTTAGTTGGGCTCACCAGCAAGAGGCGGGTATAACACTTGGACAGTACGGTGGTTGCATGGTGACGTAGAGGATTCTGTGTGGCGCGAGCTCTGGTCCGGGGCTATTGACTGCAGTGTGGGTACAGGCCCAAGAAGCAATCGAACCGAGCATTGCCGGCGGCCGTCAGGCTGAGGTCGGCGAGGTTTGGCCCAACTTTGATGTTCGATGTGGATCAGAATGGAGAGCCCAGCTGGACAGGGGGATCAAGAAAGCCATCCATTTCCCAATCGGGCTTGTTTAGGACCCTGCCCTGCCCACTGGTACATTGCGGCGCCACCGCAGCGTTGAGGCCTGTTGGCAATAACATAGGCCTGACTACTGGTAACTTCATCAAATAGTGAAATCCATCGGTTGAGGCCTCTGATTCCCGAGCCATGCTAATCGGGCAGGTGGTTGGGATGGCAGTTGGAGCCATGCTGTATGCCAGGGTTCTCTTCTTCCCGTTTGCCTGTCGAGTGGTAGTTGCGGTGTAGGGATTTTTCTTTGGCGGGCTGGATTTCAGAATTGATTAGAGATGGGGCCTCGTACCGCCGATTTGGGAGCGCATTGAGTTGCACGAGTTGGAGTTCTTGGATCCGAGTTGGATTGCCGTCGTCATTGAGATGAGATTTTTTTTTTTTTTTTAAGCTGGACGGAGACAAGACCAAGAAGCTTTCCGCATTCCGTCGTTCCTTCCAGCTCTTGATGGTGTGGCGCAACATTTTAGTGGCGAGTGACGACATGCAAGTTCCTAGCGGCGCCTATGGAACCTGGAAAGTTACAGCGGGTGGAGGCCGCTGAACAAGAAGAGTCGTGCGCGTAGACGGACGGCACATTACCAACATGCCGGGTTGCTTTTCGATTGGATTGAGAGGCCTCATCATTAATCGTGAGTTGAGATTTTGCTTTTCATCCATCACGCTCGGATGTGATTGACCCAATTGACCGACTCAACACTGCATAGCTAACTCCAATTTGTGCGACCGTGTGGCTGTTGTATTTCGACCCCAAGTCGCGTCCGGTATAGCAGCAGCTAGTATAGCTAAATAGTTTTAAGGAGAATAAGTCGTGGTAATTAGATTTGTATGACATATAGTTACATTGATTAATTGAATTTCCTTGGCAGGCTATAAAGAGCCTATGCAGAAACGTAGCGAGCAAAACATTGGTCGGCTTGGGAGCTTCGACTCCCCGTTGGTGCTGCCGATCGTCATAACACAAAGAGCAAGACTTATCATCAGCGGTATCACACCGTAACACAGTGTCTGACTACAATTTCCCTGGAACCAAAGTTACAGGGCGTTTGGGGGGGGGGGGGCACTGACTTTGTGAACCGTACTCACAGGCCAAAACGTTGCTTCATCGATTTGAGATGTCGCCTATTGCCTGTATATATGGGGGATGCAATGCAAGACGCGACACATGTTCGAACGGGTTTGCCCAAGTAACCTGCAAACTATGGAAAAAGAAAGGGTATAAAACAGGAATATCTGGCATGTAACTGTGCTTTAATAACATCCAGTGCTACATGCATACGTCACAGTAGCGAGACTTGGCAAGTAGGTGAGCTGCCTGTGCCGAGTTTGAAATAGTCATTCAGGTGATGCGATGTTCCACAAGCAGCAATTACACTCGTCATCAGTTTTTAATCTTTGCAAGCCCTATTGGAATTCAATTGAGGTGATGGGGGTCGAATTTAGCGGGTTTCTCTGACATCACTTCGCAGCCATTTTGTGCTTGAGCGCGGGCAGATCTTGGAACCGGATCGGGCGTCACCACACACCACGCAGCACGCATGGCGTAGGCATGCCGTTGAGGCTACGTGACGCCATTTAAATGTCCTTGAGGCAGTTGCACGATAATTGTGGCAAGACACGATCTGATGGATGGTCGTTGTTCCAAGGGAGAGGTTCCGTGGCTGGCCATCTAGCTTGGGGTCTGAGACATGGCGCTGTCGGGCTCTCGCAATATCAGGTACTTTATTCCAGGCCAGTATTCGTATACGTTGGAGGTTTTAGAGCTCTCTATTCAAACGGAAAGGTGTCGGTCCACATGAGAAAAGTTGAGTTTATAGCTGCATACCAGACATTAGTTTGGACCGGCGAGAGTCCCTTGGATAGACTTTGAGCTGGTTCGGGCTTGTTTGGTCTCCAGTGGATAATGCTTTTTGCTTTTGGATGGGTGATGGAGCACTGTACGCAAACGACCAATTTCATGTAATTTTAATGAGAGAAAAAAAAGAAAGTGACGGAAAAGAGTTCGCCGTGTAAAACTTTACATGACTGGCGGGAACTGGTTTGGCTGGTGTGATGTCAACATGCTCCTCGTCATTTCGCTTGGGGCCATATTCCACTGTTCCACACAATTACACTCTTACAGGCGGCCTTGCCCAGTGGGAGCGCAGCCTAAGCCCCGCGAAAGTCCGCTAAAACGAGCAAACAATGCACTAACTACCCTATCACCAACTAGAAGCCTTAGCGCGAGCTGGGTTTAATTACTCAGGACCGTGCCAGAGACACTTTGCACGCCGAGAGTTCGAGGGAGAGGATTAGTTTCGAGGGGGTATAGTTTTGTGTGCACTTTTTGCTACAAAATTAAAGCATTCAAGGGCCGTAGAATAGTGCTTGTACGAAGCTGTTATAATTCAGCGGCACTTTGCACTTTGTTACCTGACTCGAGATGCTCACTTACATTCGTGCCTGCGCCTCATTGTAGGTACCCAAGGGTACTGGGTAGGCTGTCTGGCTGAGTCCCGACTCTCCAAAAATAAATGATTAAAAATAAAGAAATAAATAAAGTGGCTTGCCCCTCCCTGTTGGCTGCCCCCTGTCGACCTGGTGTGGCTGACCTGCTAGAAGTGTTGAACCGATTTTAGCGCGAAATGGCTTTCCCCGAAAGGTAAATGGGCTAAAGGTACTCTGGTACTTGGCGGTGCTACCCCAGCTCAGATCAGATCAGCTCTGTAAGAAAGCTTTGCTGCAGGGCCTTGCTGTGTTTTCTGTGTGCCAAGCGAGTACACGATTGTAACACAAAGTACCGAAGGGATAAGATGTACATTGAGACCCTGTACCTCCCTCCACTCCCTCCACTCCCTCCTCCCTCCTTCCGTACTCCGTACTGGTAGTAGAATCGTGTGGGTGTACACACATACACGGCAAGCCCATGTTACTCTCTGTGCCTCTGCTGCTCATGACGGCGGCCGCTACTGCATTGTGACCGGGAAACCAAGACATCAAGCAAAATCCATCAGGTCATCGTGCCACTCTGTTTGCCGTCTGCCGTCTGCCAGAACTTGGCTCTGGGCTGCCCGGTTGTCCGCCAGCTGGCAACAGACGGTGACGGTCGCTTCATGCTCTCCACAATACAGTTCATCTCGCTTGATCAATTGGCCCCCCCTCCTCGCCAGTTGCCGTTTGCCGTTTCCCAGACACGTCTCTCTCTCTCTCTCTCTCTCTGCACTACTAATTGGCTGCCTTCCCACCCCAACCTCAAGACTTCACTTTTTCCCCCTCTTCCTTTCTTCTTCACGCTTCAACTGCCACCGGTTTTCCTCACCCTCAAGTGTTACTATTCAATTCACTCTGCAACACCTCTCAGCCCTGTGCTTTGTCTCGCCGACTTAATCTCCTCTCCACAGTATGTCCTACCCTTTGTGTTTTGCAGTCTTCACAGCACGCATTATCCAGAACTGCCCCCCTGGATCGACGACGATGAAACGTTTTCACGGCTGCTTCTCCATAGCAGCAGGACTCGGAGCATCTCAAGGACTCGCAGGCACCAAATTGCTACCGGACGGCATCGACTCGCTCAAACAGTCGCCTACCTCTACGCTCCTGCTGCTCTGTGATGTGCCACGTCTTCGCCTTGATTGCCAACGCTCGTTACGACATCATTGAGCAACCGCTAATATGACTCTCCAGATTTTGAGATATTCCGTCTTTCAAACCAAACACCATCAAAATGAAATCTACCTTTTTCGCCCTCAGCGCTCTCGCCGCTGTTGTCTCAGCCCAGGATATCGCCTCCCTCGCTGCCTGCGGTGTAAGTGCCTTTCTAGAATCCACCGTATATTGACAACATTCAAACTAACAATACCAAAGCAAACCTGCGCCAACAACATGATGGCCGCCAGCAAGGCTCAGGAGCTCAATTGCAATGTTAATGACATTGCCTGCCTATGCAAGAACCCCAACTTTGGCTACGGCCTCCGTGACTGCTCGGCCGCCATTTGCCCCGGCCAGGATGCCGCCAAGGTTGTTGAATACGGTATCGCCATTTGCAAGTGTAAGTTTACTCTACTAGAATGGACAAACTGCCCCATACTAACATGATGCTAGCTGCTGGTGTCACTATCAACCCCGGTACCGGTGCTGGCGGCTCTGGCGGTTCTGGCTCTGGCGGTTCTGGCTCTGGCGGTTCTGGCTTCGGCGGCTCTGGCTCTGGCTCTGGCTCTGGCTCCGACTCCGGCAACGGCAACGGTAATGGTAGCGGTTCTGGCTCTGGCTCTGGTTCAGGATCTGGATCTGCCTCTTCAACTGGCTCTGGCTCTGGCTCTGGCTCTGGCTCTGGCTCTGGCTCCGGCTCCGGCTCCGGCTCCGGCTCTGGTTCTGATTCTGGCTCTGCCACTGGTACTGGGGGCTCTGGATCCGCCACTTCTGGCTCTGGCTCTGCCACTGCCACCGAGTCTGGCTCTGGATCTGCCTCGACTGGATCTGCTTCTGGTACTGAGGGCTCCGGTTCGGCCACCGCCACCGAGTCTGGCTCTGGCTCTGGTTCAGCCACCACAGCTGCTCCTACCTCAAGCTCGGGCTCTGGCTCTGGCTCTGGCTCTGCTTCATCTTCCTCTGCCGCCAGCAGCTCGTCCAGCTCGTCTCATAACGCTGCCCCCCAGGCTACTGCCCACGCTGGTGCTTTCGTCGCTGCCGCCGGCCTTGCTGCTCTTCTCCTGTAAAGGATTGAGTATACATCTTCTTTTTATTTTCACGATGCACATGTTTGCCACATAATACCCCGCCCAATGCGCTTTGACATGTCAACTCACCAGGTTGTCACATTTTGACTGGAAATAGCTCTCGTAGCAAATCTAGACTGCTATGTGATACTTGGGAAGTTGAATTGACAAGAGTTGCTAGGCTGGCTCCACGAGGGTCCATATTATTTACTGATCTTGTTGTTTTAATGGAAACGATGGGGATGGAAGAAGGAATTCTTAATGCCTGGCTTTTATGCCACAGAATATTTTAGCAAAGATATGCACTCAAATGTGCCAGATTTGGTTGTTGACGTCTGTTCAAAGCCCCTGGCATTAATAGATATAACTTGAGTGCTTACCTTTTGACGCTGCATTGTAGACTTTCTATACTTGTACATGTGCTATCTCGTATCAATATTGCAACAATCTGGAGGAATTAGCCAAGGGTTGACGGCGTATCACGTTCACGTCCTGTTTGTTGAAATTTGCCTAGTGATTTTACTGATGTTGAAATTTGATGACTTTTTGAGCTAGCTAAAGTACAAAAGCTCTACCAAGTGTGTAGAGTGATTCAAGTTTATATCCCAAACGCCAAATCCGTTCAAAGAAATCCATCATGGTTATTTTCTAGCGATTTTGCTGCTTCATGTTCTTGCTGAGGTCAGATTCCCATCCCTCGGAACGTTCAAAGCCGTTGGAGTGCGTCTGAAAGTCCATGAGGGCCTGCACAACCTCGTCCTTGGAGTTGAGGACAAAGGGACCATACTGAACGACGGGCTGATCCAGCGGCGTGCCGGCCACCAAGACGAGACGGGTGTCCTCGGTGGCGTCGGCGTCGGCCTCGAGGTAGACGGCGTCGCCCTCCATGTTGAAGATGGCATTGTAATACTGTCCCACAATCTGCCGATTGCCATCCCCTTCCTTGCCGACAATGGCGCTCCCCTCGAGAACGTAGGCAAACGCGTTCCACCCTTGCGGCAGCGGCTGCACCACCTTGGCGCCCGGCCGGAGGGCGATGTCGAGGATCCAGACGGGCGTGTAGGCGAGGTCCTTGACAGAGTCCACGCCGTGGCTCTGTCCGGAGATGACCTTTACGGTCGCCCTGCCGCCGTCGACGTCCACGGAGGGGATCTCGGCGGCGCGGAGGTCGCGGTAGCGCGGGTCGCAGTACTTGAGGGACTGGGGCAGGTCGACCCAGAGCTGGAGGCCGACGTTGGGGCTCCCGTCGGCGTTGGCGCGCGGCATCTCGGCGTGCTGGATGCCCTTGCCGGCGGTCATGAACTGGAGGTCTCCGGAGTTGATTGTGCCGCGGGCGCCTGTGAAGTCTTCATGGTCGACGGCGCCTTGGAGGAGATATGTGATGGTTTCTTGGCCGCGATGGGGGCTTTTTTGAACAATGTTAGTCTATGTGTTTTCAAAAATAGTAATAATAATAGTAAAACTTACTGATCAGGAAATCCAGCAGGAGGAGCGACGGAAAAGTGATCGAGCATCAAAAAAGGCGAAAAGTTGCGCATCGAGGGCGTGCCGATGGAACGGCGCACCTTGGCGCCTTGCCCCTCGGACTGTTCAATCGCGAGAAAGGCCTTGTTGATGGTGCGGGGCACGGGGGCGGCGGGTGTCGTCGTCATTGCAACGGCTGTGTTGCGGTTGTATGCTCTGGAAATAATTCTAGAAAAGGGGGAGGGAGAAGTGTTCAAGATCTGCTTGGCTGCAGAGAGCTTTGAGGCGGCAGAAGCAATTGCGGTATTGGTTGGTGCTATGCAGCCGTAGAGGATTACAGAAACGAGGGCAAAAAGTATTGCTGAGAAGATTCTGTTGTTGCTGTTGTTGTGGAGTATGTTTCGAAACATTAAGATTTTGGATTCTTGGGGATAAAGAGTCGTGTTATATAGATGTTTGCAATGCAGATGGAAAAGTTACGAATCCTTTAGCTGGTGATGAGCCCGTTTTAGTAAAATGTTGGTAAAAGACCTGGCTGGAGTGGGCGTGTCTATTTTCTTCCAGTTATATCCAGCACCGGATCTAGCAAATAATGCAGAAACAGCGGGCTTTTGATTCGCTACAGACAGTCTGACAGCTTGCTTCATAAGAATTGTATAAGCAAGGGGCCAAGTCTGTTTTGTGGGGCTTGCCCAGAGCTTGGCCACTAATAATTACATCAGCGATCTCTAATTGTGATTGGATACCTGGATAGGAACAAAGCGGAGCCGTTGGTAATTGAGTGTAAATTCATTGAGAAGTGTGAACGAGAATATAGCGGAAATGGCTGGAATTATTTCGACCGATTGGGATTTTTATTAGACGTGGTTTGTCAATTTGAGTAGTAATATGGAAATGATGGGTGGTGGTGACGATATGGCTAACCGCTATCTGGATCTGGATCATGAGTTGCAGCGATAAAATATTGCCAAGTTTACTTTGTATGAAAGAGTGATCTGGTAAATCCGCATGAACCCAGGATACTACTAGACGGGTCATTTATATTTCTAGATTATTCCAAGATTTTGCTCATTATTTTCAATGCATCCCTCATCCCTCGCCATGTACTGCTCGCCATTTACTTCTCGACTCACCCTCACCCCTCGCCCCTCACCACTTACCAAACATTGCTCACAACTCGCCACCTGCCCCTCCCTCATACTTCTGCGATTGGAATCAACACCTCCCAGTTACAATCTCAACCAGCCTTGCAACCGCATCACGAACAGCCGCCATGCCCGGCGCATCGTCCTCCAGAAACATGGCCCTCTCGTATAAATGGTCCTCTCCATTTGCAATAAACAGACAAACCTTGTCCTCCCCCAGCACTCGACGCATCTCCTCACTCACCCCCAAAGGTACACCAGTGTCACCATTCCCGTGGAAAATTACTGTAGGCGGCCACTCTGCCTTGCGCTCTGCCGTCCACTCCTCCCACTCTCTCGCCACGTCCATGGGAGCCGTCATGCCAGGCCAGAGGTTCTCGTAAATGTAATAAACATACAACTTTGAACGTTGATCCCATAACGTCTTCTCTTCCCCAGTCCTCGTATCCACTGGCTTCGTGGGGCGAAACCCTGGATCCCGAGAGCTGTCTTCTGCGAGTGCCTCTACTCTAAATGAGGCTGCGCCTTCATGGCCTCCTGGAATGGACCGTCCCACGACACAAGGACCTGATATGGCTGCTTGCAGGGCAGATGCCGAGGGCGACGGCTCTGGCGTTATCAGGGTAGAGGAGCTGTAGAAGGGGTGCGTAAAGGAGGATATGCCGGCAATGGAAAAGAGAGCCAGTGGTGGAGGACTGGCGGTGCGGGCAACAAACGTGGCCAAGAAGAACCCTGCAAGCCAAAATTTCCTCCAATGTTAGGAAAACCTGCAAGTTCCTTATTTTACGCACATGCTTTGGAATCACCTACCAGCACTAGCCCCGCCGACAATAACTCTTCGCTTTCTGTCGCTTGGGGTATTCCAACTCTGGGCAAAAGCATATGCGGCAGTGGAATCTTCTTTGAGCCCTTCCGTGCCAGTCTGCGGCATCAGGCGGTAGCTCACGCTGATGAGTGGCCATTTCTGCTTATAGCATGTCTGCCAAACATGAAAAAGATTAGATCCAGCAGAAGCCTCCAGCACATAGCAAAAACTGTCTGTAGTCATTATCCACACGCACCTGTACCAGCCATGGAGGCACACAATCTCGGCCCCATCCCGTCAGGGCTCCTGCATGAAAGAAGAGAAACACGGGCGAGTCGGCTGCTGACTCTCCACAAGTATAAATGTCGCATTCCAGAGGAATGCCATGATTGGCATACAAGGTTGTGAGCTTTTGCAACATTTTTATTAACGATCAAGAGTCTCTTTTTGGGGTAAATCACTGGAGGTAGGAGGACAACTCGTTCGTGGTTGCGGGGTACGCTATAAGTTGTATTATCTGCGTCGCTCTCCTTGCATCCGCCCAACTAGGCAGCACTCCTCGCTCCCCAGCCTAGATTCATCGTCTAACACTCATCTGAAGAAGAGCGTTGTTTAACAGTCGAATATTACTATGGCGCTAATCTCAGTGAAAAAGAAAAGGATTCTTTTAAAATACGTTGCTTCCAACTCCGTAATCAAGTATCTGGCTACTGTAATGCGCCATGCTTACAATGACTGACACTACGTTGCATAAATATACGGAGTCCTTTGGTGATGGAGCGAGTCATAAATGTAGCTCAACAGTTTCCTCTTTCGAACTAAAGCGTAGCGGGTTCAACTATATTGCGAAGCCTGTTTCTTGTCACAATACCGGAATCAGGCATACAGATCTACAGTCTTGTTGCCCACAGTCTAATATCAATCACCACAGACAGACCTCGCAAAGATATCAACTACTATGAGCCACAACCCATTGACTGTCATCGTTGTTGGCGTAGGCCAGATGAGCCGAAGCCACCTTCTGGTCTACCATAAGAACCCGGGCTACCAAGTTGTCGGTGTTGTCAATAGACGTCGACCAGAGTTATCTGGGGAATTGGCACAGGGCAAGATCTCGTTCTCGCTAGCTTCGAGGCGGCGTTATCCCTGAAGCCGGACGTCGTTTCAATTTGCAGCCATTCCGACACCCACGCAGACTACGCTGTGGCTACCATGGAGGCTGGCTCTCACGTCTTCATAGAAAAGCCTCTTGCAACTACTGTGCTTGATGCAATACGTGTAGTCGCTGTGGCTCGTTAAACAGGCAAAGAGCTTGTCAAA
>FWCC01000303.1:0-17101 GCA_900169235.1 Zarea fungicola | reverse complement strand
TAATTCCTGTTCTGCGTGACAAGAAGGCCAGAAAATACATACCTGTTGTAACTGCTGAGTCAGGTCAAGCAGCACTTCCTAAGAGGCATGACTCCTACCACAGCAGGCTTCCATCGGTCACGGCCATGACCGAAAGCAGCCGGCCATCAATACAAGGTCATTATGGCAGCTACGGACAGAAGAGAGATTCTCCTAGTTATTATTTGCTTTTTCCCCTGCCTCTAAATTCCCATATATAGGAGATGATTTCGGCCCCTAGCGATAGCTAGATTTTAAATATAATTTAACTGAAAATGTGTTCTCTTTTGCAGCTTGAATCTCAGACGTAACAATGCCCAAGCTGCTCATGACTTAGTCTTATGGAAACCTGCCCTGATGTCGACATCATTCAGCATAGATTTCCCCTCTTTAGCTGCCTGGAGCCGTAGCTTCTTGAAGTTGCGTGTTTGAGCCTCTGTCTCTCGTCACCCACCACGTCCACAGCGTCACCGAGATGCAGATTCCGACAAACGTCATGGCTGCAGCAAAAGGAGTCGTGTAGTGTGGTGCATACTTTGACTGAAAGATCTGGGGTCCAATGGCGAAGCCAATATGCCCGCAAGCGTTTGAAAATGCAATTGCGAATGCAGCGCCCGTTGCCCTATTTGTTGTCTGAATTCTCCACGGCCACCTTGTGGTGTACCAAGTGTCAGAGGACGCTACAGCAATCATGGTTGCGGCATACACTCCACCGAGCTTGGGAACGTGTACAAGACACTGTAGCTGGCTAGTATAACAATCAATAGAATCGGAGGAAGTATAGGCTTTGGCGTCGACATATTGTCGCTGGTGTAGCTCGTAATGGCAATGTTAATGATTGCAAGCACTGCCACTAGGATGTTGAGAAGTTGGTTCTTGGCGATGGTTCTATGCGGAAATGGTAGCTAGCATTGCGTAAGATAACTTGAATCATAGAATGAAGTGACCCACGTGAAACCAAGTCTTGCGATAACTGTAGGCTGGTAGAATTGTAATCCGGATGTGCCCACCGTGAATGTGGCCCATACTAAGGTGAACAACCACATCCTGGCGTCCTTGAGGGCGTAAATGATTTCGTGAATGTTGAAGTTGGACTCGCCATATATCGGTGCATTTGCTGGCAATCGCCCTTGAATAAACTGCTTTTCCGTTTCGGACATCCAATTCACCTGTTCTGGGACGATAATTTACTGTTGGTGAAATTCCATTCCATAGTCGGCTACGAGCATACAATCGGGAAGAATGAACCAAATGGCGATACCGAATGTAATTGTAACAACTGCCTCCACGATAAAGAATCTATTGGCTATCAGCACGGACATCTGCATCTGATTTGTTGGATCACCGACCATTGCCAACCTGACAAGCCACAACGGCCGGAAATCAAATCGAATGCAAAGGCCAGGACGCCACTAATGACGGATGAAAAGTTGCCAAGAATATCTGATGCAAGGAAATGGTCAGCAGCACCCAGCGGTATTATTGTCTGGGATGGAGAGTTTGCAAAAGTAGAGCAGCCGCATTGCGATCTCTTCTGCTCGGTACCAACAGGTCAAGTGCAAGATGGCGCCAGGAAACATTCCAGATTCGAATTTCAGTAAGATGTTAGGTCTGCTTCTAAACGGCTACCCCAGTCAAAGAAGCTGGATAAGCTACCTACCAATCCGATAAAGAACCTCGCAATGTACATTTCTGACCTATTGCGAGCCGCGATGTGAGAGGCCAATGTCACGCCCCAAGCGATCTAACAGGTGATCAGCAGGTCACAGACAAAGGCGCCGCAAAGGATATTCGATATTAGTTACCATGATCAAAGATTGCCATCTAGATGGACGAATCCTCTTGATAATTAGGTTTGAGGGTATGCCAGCGATGATGAAGGGGATCTGCCTTGGTTAGAAACGCGTATTGACGCTAGGTGCATTGCGCGCAGATTCAAGGCTTATAAAGTAGATTATACTGACCAAAATTGTACGCATTCGGTGTCATTTTGAGCTGGCTTAAAATGATGTGATCGGTACCTCTGTTCATAATACGAGCGTTCGCGGTCTACGTAGAAGGTTAGTAGTTGCACAAAATATATACCTCTCTTTAGGTTGGTCGCGCTAACATTATTCGCATCGAGATTCTTAACCATTGGGATACAAGTGAGGAGTGACATCAGCCTGAAGTCAATGCGTCGCATCAATCGCTGTTCTTCATCTTTGGAGAGTAACGCTCTCCCCGACATCAACTTAGCCTCGAAGCCAACAGCATAAGCTTGAAGGCTCGTCTGGTCGATGACCTGACCACGTTCAACAAGATGTACAGCGTACTCAATTTCATTACTGCTCTGCAGAGCCGGACTGTGTCTTTCAGCCATTTCTACACAGTGGTATCAGGAGTTGGGTAGAATAGATGTTGGCGAGCCAGCTGTCAGATTGCCTGTGCGCCATGGTGCATTTATATTAATCAACGGCAGCTCAGGCGAAGTCGGAAAATTGGATGCGCGTAGATGAATAATTGCTAGAACTGGTAATTGAACTGGAGCAGGCGTTGCCATTTCAGCCCTGTCTGACGACTTGGCAACTTCTCCAGATTATTCATGGTATCTTATCAGATCATCTTTCAGTCGGTTTAGTAGGGCGTGCAAGGGTAGGCACTACATGGTATAATCGAAGCAGTTTTGGCGCTGGATGCGACATGATCCAGGGAATCTACGGCCAATTGTCAATTCTACACTGGGCAAGCCAGTGCATGTCTCGCTCCAGTTGTCAACGGCTCTAAGTGGATTTTTCGAATTGATGCAGTCAGTGTGTGCCCCTATCGAATAAAGTGCCATTAAGCATGGTCTGAGTTGAAGAAATTATCATCTGAAAAGTGAGCTGATTATGACCAATTATGGAGAAGTGCTTTTATTAAGAAGAGAGAACTAAAAGAACATAGAGAAGGAGAAAGAAGGAGAATAAGAACAGAAAAGGGAGTATCCCGTTCTGAAAATAAATCAAACTTGAATTTAAGAAGAGAAGCAATCAACATGCAAACAAAGGACCATACGGGTGAAATGGGAGAAAAGACCACAGCAGCATATTGATGTTCTACTGATTGTTGCCCAGTTTTGTCTCTAGCATGGCAGTGCATTCTGTATTATAACTGCACCCAACGACTTTATCGAGATACCGCTTTAGCCAGATAAGTCATTGACTAGAGCCAAGTGGCGGCTTAAGTGTAACTACTACAGATATGCCTCACTTCCTCGCCGACCCTTGGCGTCCTGTCCTCTGATTCTTTAATTCTTCTTTTATATAAAGTATTATGAAGGGCATACGAGGTTGCCGGTGACGCCTACCTAGCTGTACTACATCATGAACAATTAACTAAGTAGCCCGACCCTACGTGTCGCCCTGTACTTCCAGCGGAACGTTAAGGAACCTTGTGATTCCAACAGCCATTGTTGTTAGTCGTTGCGACAAATCATGGATGAACGGCTAATCTTCCTGAACATAACATCCAGATCTGCCAACGGATACCACAATTGGCTCAGCCCGAAAGCTTTCCAAGTCAGCCATATCCATGAGAAACCCTGAACAATGATCTGTATGGTTGCCGTCCGCCGTGATCGAGTCGACGAACTTCCAGCCTTCTGAAAATGCACGATACTGTCTTCGCCAGAGCATTGCGCAATGCACAATATGATCTCGTAAAGATGTATAATAAAACTCCCGGTCACCCAGCTCCGCAACCGCGAGCTGCTCTGTCCTGGCCAAATCTGCAAATGGCATCCAAGAACCGTCGGCTTGATAATCAGAGATGGATTTCGCGTCTTTGCATTGGTGCGGCAGCCAGTGATTGGTCAAAATGTCATATTCGCAGCCGAAAGCTTTCGCCTCCTCATTGCTATGCCCACAGCTCAAGTAACCGCGATGTGCAGCAAAGAAGTCAAGACTGGATTGTACCGGAGAACTTATTGTACGGCATTTGTAAGCGCAATTGTCAACGATGCAATTTCGACGCCAAATGAATGAGAATGTTATGAGTGCCCATACAACAGACGTTACAATAAAGGTGCAGACATTACTGCAGATAAACCCTCGTTTGCCGCGCAGGGATGGTCGCGTCGCTTCCTTTTCAACCACAACTAATTCGTGTTTGTCAATGAATGGCTTGCTTTCATCCATAATTGCAAAATTGCAACAAGAATACCTATGCCGGTTAACTGAGCTGTCTAACTATCGGACACGTTCATAAGCGGGAAGACGGCAGATACATTTTACTACGGAATCCCAAGGCAAAACGTTCCATGCGTCACCCTCTTATCGGTCTTCAATATACATGGCTGCAGCCAGTTCTTAACACTCCATTACTCTGATATCTGACAAAACGATGTCACAGCGGCGGCGGGCCGTCTGCTGACTGGAGACACGGACAGCACGCCACGTCTCGAAATTCCATATATATCGATACGTCGCAAAAGAATTTCTCCGCCTTATACTCAGACTGGCAAATCATGTCTTCATAACCCAATTAGTTTTTAAAACTCGGGCGTATGTTTCGGAGAAACATAAACAAGGCTACGGCTGTGCATAGGCGTTGCCGCCTTAGCCGGGCCGGCGTTGCCGCCTCAGCCGGGCTGGAACTCACGCATCCCATGATCAATAGTCGAAAAGTAAGTTACGTCAGTGGCATGATAAGAAGCCTCAGAAGCAACTCTTGCTGCAAACTATGTGCATCCACCGCTTTTACTGCAGCTACTAAGGCCAAAAACTTGGGTTCGATCTCACTATAAGATAGGTGCGTGGCAGGCTGTCGCCGCTATGCAGTAGTACGACTGTGCTCTGACCACTAATAGTAAGCACATGCACGCCGCTCTCACTTCGGCAGGAGCAGCCCACCACAGAACCGTGCCTTCTTTCCAGCTAAAGTGGATCACGACAGTGGTATCACTCTAGAATACAAGCCGCCACCCTATTTCTATATCTCTTTTGCTATTCAGCTGGTGGACTCGCAGGCTGTGAATACACCGTATTGATACCTGCAGGTGCCGCTTTACCGGTTGGCCGCGCAACTGGTGAGGGAGAAATCCTAAGAGAATTGAAGTTCAGGCAACATATTACATTAATATGCACTTGCCTGAGATGTCGTTTCACGGGCCTAGGCTGGCTGTGTGATTTGCTGTCGGCGCCGTTTTATAACTATCTCGCTACAGCGTGGTATAATTGTGCAATTTCACTATGGCAGGGCATTGTCAGTCACAATTGCGCGTCATTTGCTTCTACTAACATTACTTTGTGTGTGCCACCACAAACGCCAGCGAAGCTCTCCTACAATTACAGGGTTGAATTGGTAAGTAAGAAGCGGATGGTAGTAGACAACCAAATCTGTAACTAAATGCATGATATATAATAAACATTTCCTTGTATCTAACTAGTGGTATCTAGTCCGCCGTTGCTTGAAAAAAAAAATGCCAAACTGCTACGCCCTGAGGAAAGTAAACCGCGGCAGGTGGCTTGCAAGAGGCATATTATTTATCAAGGTTTGACACCAAATGCACATCATGTCTTAATTGGGTCCACTGCCTCGGCCATATTCATTTTTAATGAGAATCTCGATATCATGTTTAGTTTCAGGATGATCGAGGGCGATTTGGTTGAGCTTTGCAAGAACCGATTCGTCTCCTACACAATACTATCAGTGTGCCAGTATCATGTAAGAAGAAAGATATGCTGACCGGATGAAAGAGGAGCGGCAGCAGCCATGGTGACAAATGCAATAAAGGACAGAACGGCGGAGGAGCGCATCGTGTTATTTTAGAAGCAAAGGCGTGCCTGGTAATTTAGGGTGGTGATGAAAAATTTGGTAAGATGGGAGAACTGAAATTGAAGGGCAAGGGTCTCTGTTTATAGCTTCCAATGCTATAACAACCATTCTTATCTAGAGTACTATAACGCGTTGATGGCATGTGGAGTGTTGCATATAACACACGCTTAACGAACCCACGCCGACCTTTATTGTAGTATTTTACACCAATACTTTCTTATGCCTCCATAGAACGACAAAAGGACTGCCGTGGGGGACTTTTGTACGTTTTACAGGCGCTGCCTGCATATGCATATGCACAACTTCGGGGCGAGCTAAATATTCGGCTCGCGAGCTTTATATCCGGCTCCAAGAGCAGCCGGCGACCAGGGAGAAACGGCATCTAGCACAGAATATGGTTTATGTGGCCGAGTGAAAACCCCGACAGTGTAACTCATTTGACGCGGCCGGTTGTCAGGGTCTTTCTCTATCCCCAATTACCCCTACCCTTTTCTCCATTCCTTTTTCTCTCATATGAAGCATCAACATGATACCTCCCGACATTTATCGCGAGGGCCTGGAATCATCTCGGAGTTCCTTGTCGGAGCGAGACAAAGCAGACGCTCATCTACTTACCGGGTTTGAACCCTTGGTGTCCCAAAAGAAAACCTACAGAAATCGGAATCAGCAATGCCAGACTATTTTATATGCCACAATCGCTGTGCAATTTGTCGCACTTGTTATTGCGGTTGTTTATATATGGAACTGGGCAGATCCGACACTTGCAATTTGGTGCAAGTATTGCTTCGCATTGAAAGTTTGTGGTTACGGTGCTAATCAAAATACCAGCCCCCGCAAAAGCCACAATTAGTTACCACAGACTTACAAGCACGCCGTACTTTGACAACCGGAGCCCCTACCTAGGGACCGATATCAATACGGTGGATGCACTATGGGAGGAACTCTATGATGGTAAGCACGGAAAGCAAAGGAGACTAAGGGGCAAAAAATAATAATTCTAAACTGGCCTCTAATCGGTGCATTTTATGGACATAGTTGGACTTATCAGTGTCATATCCAAGAGAGAAGCGTCCTATCTTCTCAACGAGACTCGAGCGGCTCCCAAGACCCCTGACCTTTATCTCGTACAACTTCAGGTCTTCCACGACCTCCACTGCCTGAACCTCATTCGAAAATGGGTTTACATGGATGTATATCCTGAAATGGCACAGTGGTCAGAAAATGGTACTCTGAATCACGACACTATGAATGCGCTCCATGTGGGTATGTATTCGCTAATTTTTTCACGTCTCGTTCAAGACTAACATAGCAGATCACTGCATTGATGCCTTACGGCAGTCAGTTATGTGCACAGGAGACATCACACCGAGGAAGTTTGCACCGCATGCGAACGAAAGACAATATTACGTCTATCCAGCAATCTATGCCACGCAGAACTGTCGAAGCTATGATGCGATACGCGATTGGGCCAAGGAGAGGCGGGTCGTTGACTGGATGATGAGCTTCGACGCCGAGTGGGCTAGAACCAGGTTCAACACCTCGCTACCTTAGAATGCGGCGCTAAATCGTGCTGCCTCATGTAGAGATGTAGCAGTAAAATTAAACGGGGTTTATTGGTCATATTTTGTCGTGACGCTTTTCCTCACGCATTCGTAACTGCAAAAGTGAAAAGTTGCGGTCCTTTTAAAGCATTCTCCTTTATTCTGTAGATAGGTTGGACAAACTCAGTTGGCAATTTTGATGCTCTCCCAACTCGGAGGACCCTAGAGGATATCGTAGCAAAAGAGGGCACGTAGCATGACGGGCTTGAGTGATGCACTGGAACCAGCGCAGTGTCAGGCTGCATGCGCACTACTGTAAATATATTGATGTCCTCAAGTGAGCCACCCCTCGCTAAAAGCAATCATGGCTCAGGGGCGTTTTATGCCTGCCGGTAACCGATGCTGGCGTAGTAGAAGCGAGCATAAATACCTGGATCAAATCCCCACCTCAAAGTCCTATTCTTTTCTATTTTAAACAACTTCAGCCTTTTCATATCTACTGAACCTATTTTACTTCGTGATGGCCCCCTCTCGCATCCTGGCTAAGGCTCTCCAGCCTGGGGACACTGTTGCATTCGTCTCGCTCTCCGCACGGCTGAATGGGATATTTCCCGAGCCTATAAAGCGCGCGTCCTCTCTATTTGAAAGCCATGGCTACAAAGTCCGAGTATTCTTTACTCCCAATGAAAATTCCGGTATCCAGAGTGGCATTGCCGATCGGCTCAGTGAACTCCGTGTTGCGCTGGTCGACCCAACTATCTCTGCTGTCATCTGCACCATCGGCGGCGAAACATTTACAGAGCTGCTGCCAGCGCTGGTCGCGGATTCAGAGCTGCAAGAGCAGGTCCGCGCCAATCCTAAAGTCGTCGTGGGATACTCAGACAATACCGGGCTGCACTGGTTCCTGCATGCTCTTACTGGGCTGCGCACATTCTACGGGCCAACTGCGATCCCAGAACTGGGTACAGCAGACTCTCAGGACGATCAAGCAACGCCACTGGCCTTCTGCGTTAGCTCTCTGTTCAAAGCAATTACAAAGGCTGAACCGCTGGGTAAAATCCCTCGGTCATCGTTTTACGCACCAGACCACCCGGCCTTCTTTCAAGACTCTCAGTCTCTCGAGGTGCAGAAGGTAGTGTCGTCACCGGCATGGGCGTGGCTTCGGCCAGGCAGAGCACGGGGTAGGCTCTTTGGTGGTCTTTTGGGCACTGTGGTACGGTTAAATGGAGTCCGTGCGCTGGCCCCCGATTGGCGTGGCCGAATCATATTTCTCGAGACGGCTGTGAGCGAGGCCGATGATATCGGGGCTGTGCGGACGGCCTTTGCCGATTTGGTTGCACAGGGTGTCTTTGACTCTGCCGCTGGCCTGGTCGTAGGGCGGCCATTTGGCTATGATTCGGACGAGGCGAGGAACGAGTATGCTGAGGTCATTACGAGTCTCTTGTGCGATGCTTCCCATGGGCCTATCGCTGAAAACCGGTTTCCAATTCTGTTCAATGTGGATATTGGCCACACGACACCCATGGTTACTCTTCCTTTTGACGCACTGGCAGTGTTGGATTCGGAAAGTGACCAATTTGAGGTGTTGGAAGCTGGGGTAGAGGGTAGATCGCGCAGAGGTGGATATATTTAAGTTCTAATTAATTTGTCCTAGTTTGCATATAGCTCTACATTTACTGCTCCGAAAGTGGTCCAATCAACAGTGCCGTTTCAGCCGTCCAGAACTAATTTCGTCAATTTGTCAGAGTCCGACCGGCAATGGATGCACAAATTTTAGCGTGGTAGGCTGGTCAGGGTCAGAATATAATCTGCATAAGCTATTCGGGACACGATTCATAAGGAGTATTTCCTAAGGCGCCTATACAAGATCTAGATTCTATGCAAGTGGTTCTGTCAGATAGCACATCTACTTAAAATGCCCAAATTTTGCCAAACCGTCGCTGCACATCAGCCTGTCCTGATTATGCCTATGCTCCCCGAACCCCTGCCATAGCATCCTAGGCATTATTCTACTGTTTATAGAGGGCGGTATTTTTCGTCGAAATATGAAAGGTTTGTATGGGGGTGGAGCCGCGACAGGGGGCCCCTGTCTGTTCCACTAAAATATGAAATTATACCTTAATATGAAAATAAACCCTAATGGCCCTAAGTGTGGTTAGGGTCCCCTGGTTAGGTTTACTTTTTACCTAGCGATCCCTGTGATAATTAGTTGCGTTTAATATAGGGCTGCCGCTTTAAGTAATGTCTTTAGTGCTTATAACTAAATTAACTAATAATGTGGCGGCGGCGTGAATAAATAAAAAGGCAGCTAACGCCGTAGCGAAAGAGGTAATAATAAACTTCCCCTTTCCTATAGCTCTATAGCCGTTGGGCCTTTAGTATATAGGTATATAGCTGCTATAATAGCCACCTGCGTTGGGTAGGTGGTTGCCTCTTGCGCTGAGCTGTCTATTTATCTAATATAGTGCGGGGGTTTATGTATAATAGCGACCACTATGTCCTTATTTGCACAGCCTATAAGACCTACGTTGTGCTGACTGTATGAGGCATAATGCGCTACCTATAATAAGAGCCATATAGGCTCATAGGCTTAGAGCTCTAGGCCATGGTAAATACGCTTCTTTGCTATAAGTTAAGGACAATGGAAGAGCTAAGGTTATAGAAGCTAAAATAACTATATAAGCCAATTAATGGCTTAAAGAGGTATGCCAGCCAGTCCTATTACTATGTAGAGGGCTATAACTATGCCACTAGATACGGTCCTAGTATAGACACAAATATAGGCGCCATAAAGTATTGTCACAGGCCCAGGCCTGGGTGGAAAGTACGCGACTGCGCCGCGTACATTATACACACGGTGGAGCCAATAGGGATCTCATAGCTACCCCTATAGGAACTTATAGTGATCTTATAGCTGGTTAGATCTCTCTTCTCCTTAAGCAAATATAGATAATTCTTAGTCACCCTAACTATAACGATCTAGTAGGCTCCGACCGTGACACTTCTAGGTCTATTAACTACTAGTTTAATAGCTATGGGTGAGGGATGGGAAGATTGTAATACACTGCTTGAGGTTGTTGATTTAATTACCTAAGTCAAATGAGAGTGCTAGAGTCAAGGGTCTAAGATATATATGACATTAGTACGTTTTTCTAAGAACGCACCTGAATCTACCGAGGGCAGTCACCCTATATCCATTACTCTATATGGTTAAGATGTAGCTGGTCGCTTCTTGGATTTCTTTCTAGAGATTGAGTCTTCCTATGAGGCGTTGACTTTAGCTACTTATGAACTAGATCTGCTAGAGGGGCTATAGCTATCTGTATTATATTCAGGTTTTGGAAATTCCTGGTTTAACCTACGATACCCTTCTGAGCAAGACGCATATCACCTCTCCCTATCTTTTAGCTTAGACCTGACTTGAAAAATAAAACGGCACACCTTGCTTCCATTCTAGGGAAGACATCAGTGTATTTTATCCAACAATATTGACCAGCAAAACCGTGAAATATGAAAACGAAGCTGACAGGTTAAACTGCGCCGAAAGGGTGGTCCCCCATTAGATTCCCTGGACCATAAGGTTATCTGCTGTAGCACAAATGCGTCTCGTAGCCGGAGTTCACGCCAAAGCCCGATAAATCCACTTAATGGGTACCTGCTCAGTGAAGCCTCTGGTGTATGTTCCTCCATACCTTATCGCCAGAATTATACTAGCCAGTATTATACCAGGTCTCAATCCAGCCCTGCCTCTGCTGATCAGGGTGGACCACAGCAACAGCATGTCAGAGTGACCACTGATGTACTTCGTGCCGCACTGCCTTGTCGCTTACAGCACATTTCGGATTTCATCAGATAGTACGGATGCTTCTGGGAACTGGCAGGTCCACCAGTCTTCCAGGCGTAGCCTTGGATACACGCCGCTGATCTATGCGGCACAGGGAGGCAACGAAGCTATTGTGAAGTTGCTAGTACTTACAGGGGATGCGCATGTGAATGCGACGGATCGAAAGGGCGGAAAGGCCCTTTTCCATGCCTGTGCTGGGGGATTTGTCCGGATCGTCGAGATACTGCTCGCCACAGGCGAGGCTCTTGTAAGTATAACAGACTTAGGGCGTTAAATGGCGTTGTCTCAAGCAGAGTTGCATGGACACGCGGTTGTTGTGGCACTGCTTGTAGCTTGGGAGAGGGAACATTATGGGGAAGGATCGCCAGTTGGGTGGTGACAAAGACAGCTGTTCCTGTAGAAGCGCGTTTCAAATTTTGGCAAATGCTTCTTTTTATTGTTTTTCTTTTCTCTAAAATATTCCCAATTAAGAATTCTATCTAATTTAAGTGTCCATGTTCGGCTACAAAGTCGCAAGAGGGACATCAGGAACTCCAGCCAGCAATCTAGCATATTTCCTCACCAAAGAGGCATAAATGATCTGGAAGCGATTCGGGATTGACCCATTCATGAGATTGCTGCCTAAAAACCCAGCCCTGTTGTTGCTTCTGTGCTGTTGTGGCCTGTCTGGCGATTGTTGGCAGAGGGTTTGTTTGCTTGTGAGGGCGCCAAGTGACAACGATCAGTAAGTAGCGACGCCACGACGCCGCAAGTGAAGAAAGTTCAAATCTGGCCCTTGCCATCGTGCTTTATTAGTGCATGAAATTTAATAAGAGTCGATACTGTTTTCTGAAGAAAAAAAAAGGACAAACTTTATAACCAATTTGCCAGAAACAGTAACTCGCAGTGTAGAAATAGATACACAAAACTTTCGCCACTAGTCGTCCACAGTGGTGTCCAGCCCACGAGAAAAATATCAATGCAACTGCTTGCACTGCATTACATTACAGAAAGCTTAAATCAGCTATACGATTATTTTTATAGAAGAGAAGAAATCTCATCAAGAATTAAACAATCCCGTACTTTTTACTAACAAATGTAAGTCGCAACCATTTTGCTTCCAGTAGTTCCCTGAGCATATATAAGACTGTACGAATGGCTTCCAACACGGTACCACCAACCTATTATTCCATGAGTCATAGTGATAGATTTCCCTGTTATCATAATACTAATACGCAATAGTGTATATCAGACGATAAAAGTATAGACCTTTTGATGCGGAATTACCTGGCTTTCTCAATCGCAAACAGCGAACTAACCTTGCTTCGTGGCGAGCCCTTCGTCCCCCCTAATTGGTAGCTTCACCAGAAAACTTGTGCGGTGGACGAAAGACTATCTAGGGTTACCTTCGATACGTCGATGCATTTGTTATGGTAGCATCGCTTGTAGACGGGTAGCACGTGTTTCCAGACCAGTACAAGAAATAGTGGGCAGCCCAGAATTGATATATGCCTGTATCTACGATATTACACAAGCGCGTCGTTCTCATGTCTCAGTTATATCATTGCATACTAGTACACATTGATCCATGCAGAAGCCCGGTACGCAATCTCATATGCCTGGTATACGTTCTTACCATTAACCATATTTTTAAGCTAGATAGGTGCCAAAGGACAATGTGCAATCAAAGAACAGAACTTTCACGACTCAGTCAAGCAGTAGCAACTCCTCAAAATGCCAACTAGAAGCTTCAGACCCTCAGGACTGCCCAATACACGCGCGGGTACAGTGATCTTGAAGAGATAATTGACATTATTCAACAGCTCACCCTTTACGCGCTCTTTGTTGCGCAAGCCTTCGGCTACATAACATTAGTCAACATTGCTCAGAGGTTCCTTGGACACAAATACTTACGGCAGACACACTCCCATCGCTCTCATTTGAGAATTGGCCATCATCCCGGGCCTTAGCTTTCTCCGCACGTGGAACTGGGGGGGCAGGCGTAACTGCTGCAGACGTTGTAGTTGTTGCTGTGGTCGTTGTTGTCGTTGTTGTCGTTGTCGTTGTTGTCGATGTTGTTGTTGCGGGCTCTGCATCGTACATGTTACAGCGGTTTACCACGGCAGCGTTCCAAACAATGTTGGGAAAGTCTTTGCCATCCGCGGGATTCCGAGACCAAGACCATTCGTTTATTAGCAACCGCAGCCTTTGCGATAGTTGGCCCTGGTCTCCCGTGTTGACATAGTTCCTAATCTCTTCATTTGGGTGCTTCATGAGGTATGCAGCCAGCCCAGCAACAGCGGGAGCAGCATATGAGGTCCCGTCACTAAGTAAGTAACCTCCACCCTTCTCCGCAGTTCCTACGCCTTCGCCCATGGCATAAGCTGGTAAGCACTCTGAGGTGGAATCAAAAATATTGCATCTCGGGCAGAAGCTTGCTCTTTTACCAGATGAATCCACGGCACCAACCACAAGAAAGTCGTCAAAGTACCTATAGTACGAGCCTGGTACGTGGGCGGCAATCAAGCCGTACCCATCTTTGCCGTTGTTACCTGCCGCATTAACAGGAACGATTCCATTGTCAATAAACTTCCTAATGGATTTAGCCATCCAGTAATCCTAGGCGTCTCTACCCTGAGATGGCCATCCCTAAGACATGACAACAACAGCGTTACCCTGTCGACCTTTAGAAATAATATCGTTATAGGCAGCATCTATGGCCTTTATAGTGTCATCCTCTTTTTGAAGGTCAAATGCCACACTAACTAGTTTTGCAGATGAGGCAACGCCTACGTTCTTGCCTACGGCCACCGACGCAACTTTGGTGCCGTGGTCAGCGGTTGGGGTCTAATTGTTAATGACGATTTGAGGATCTTTGCTTGTGTCGGCAAATTCGCCGTGGCTATAGTTGACGCCGTCATTAAGAACATAAATATACGTGTCTTTCCCAGGGTCAACTTCAAACACATATTCCTTTCCATTATAGCTCAAGAGTGAGTTATCAAACCAGGTCTGTGAAAGCATTTCCAGGTGAACCAGAAAAGCTTGACCATCTTTGCGGTTACGTTTTCGCAGGTTTGTTGGTGGTGGGACCTGGTTTAACTGCGGCTGCGCTATAGCAGGCCCGACGCGGCGATCTAGAGTGTGAGATTCCGAGAGTGTCACGTTGAGAAATTCAGTGTCAAGCAATGAGTTTGTATCCCGGCGTTTGCGAGAGGGTGGGGGCAAACCGTCATTTCCAGTGTCTTTCCAGTCATTGAAGGTCACACTGTTTACCAGAGCATTTTTCCCAACCTCTGCCGCGGCTGAATCATTCAGACTAGCCACTCGTGCCATGGCAAAGACAGTCTTAATTATTTCATTCTTAGAGTCAAACTGACCAGTGTAGGCATCAAAAGCAGAGGCAGAAACTCCGTCGGCGGCCACCACCAGGTAGTCAGTCGCCGTCGCTGTAGACGACGTGGTTGTCGAAGACGAGGTAGCACTGTGCCCTCCTGTTGTAGAACTTGGATTCCCATTACCTTGGTTACCACCGTCGTTGGCGTTTCCGGTAGGATGTAAATGCAGAAAAACAAGAGCGAGGATAGAGACTTTCAGCTTGTTAGTGGGTATGTAGTCAACAGGTTCGTGAGATTAGTAACGTACAAATACCAAATCCGCTTGCTGCTATTTCCTTGATGCTATTTCCTACGACTTTTCCAAAGGCGCTTGTCTATCAAAATTTCCATGGATTAGTAGCTGATATTTGGAATTGGACCTGCCAAAAGACCGGGGGGCTTTTCATACAGCGTCTTTTGCAACCTCTACACTTCGTGCCGCATTAATCAGGGGTGTTGTTGAGCCAGCGCTGATGGCGCTGTTAATCGACTCTAGGTCAGAGTCTATGGAACGCCTAACATCACGGACGTGGCTTAGAGGAATATCGACTACAAATAGAGTCAGTTGTCAGTAATCTGCGCTTCAATGTATTTATAGTACACTCGACTTACATGACTGCTGCGCCTGTTCGAGGGTAGGTGGGTCAAACCTATCAAACATTATCCCATCAGCAGCAATCTCTTTATGCAAGTGTAGACTTGCTATTTTTGCATGTATTTCATATTAGTGAATAAATTCCTTACAAATGGATTGGCTTGGTTGGGCCGCACTACGTCGCGGCTCTCGGCTCGGAGGTAGAGGACGCCACCATTTTGCGCTGCCCGCTCTGCAGATATTTAGTCAGTCGAGTGCTCGGGGGGCGAAAATACAGCACAGCCAGTTTCTAGACACTCACCAAGGATGGCTTGAACAACAGGATATCGACTCTCGACTTCGGACACTTGTTGCTGCAGCGTCGTAATTGTAATTGTCTCAAGGCGTTTGATTCGCCACCAGCGTTCCTTGTTGCCACCGCCGTTGTTTTGTTGGTCTGCCCACTGCTGCATAACATTCTGATATGTGTTTGTGAGAGTACTGAGCTCAAACAAGGAACTATTATACTGCACCAGCACGGCTGTGAGCTCGTCCAAGGTCGGGTCGCTCCAAGTCGTGTCTTCGTAGACCTGCACCGTCCTGTCTCCTCCACAGAGCTCTGTCGTTGCACCTGCGCAAACGGTCTTGCAGTCGCTGTCAGAGCCCTTGTTTGAGGTGTGTAGAGTATTTCCGGCAAAACATTGCGAGCCATTCTCGACGCCAGTGTAGCGCAGATTTTGTTTCTGGGCCAGTTCGACACACTTCTCAACCGTCATGCCTGTTGCGCTTGCATCGGTGCTGTTACTGACAATCAACGCACGGGAGCTGATGTTGTCAACGAAACAGCCTTGATACTTGAAGTTTCCATCTTGCTGAACGATTGTAGGCTCGGGCGCAGCAACTGAGGTTGATGACGATGATGTAGTTGTTGTTGTTGTTGTTGTTGTTGTTGTCGTCGTCGTCGTCGTTGTTGTCGTTTTTGTTGAAGAAGGTGCTTGTTTCGTTGTCGAGATGGTTACAATTGGGGGTGTACTTTTTGATGTTGAGGTAGTCGACTGGGGTGGCCCATCAACACCACATGTAGTTGCGCCAGTACTGCAAGTTTGGCCGCCAGGACAGGCGAGGCACAAGTTTCCAATGGTGCATTAAATTTTGGTATTGTCGCAGCATACCGTGCCTGGCTTGTAGCAGTTGCCGTGACTGGGAAAATATTAACAAAGGCTAAAGTCATTTGCGGAGGAAAGACAACTCTCATACCAACAGACACCATTTTCCTCGCACTGAACGGCCTGCAAAGTGCTTGGGTTAAGCGCACACCACTTCTGGTCTGCTGGTGCGCATGCCTTCGCGCCCTCAAATGCGATGCACACTTCTCCTGATGGACACGGTGCGTCACATTGCTGCTGTTGGCACAACCAACCACTTGGACAAGAGGAGTCTTTTGAAATACCTCGCGTTGTGAGCTGTTGCTTGTGGGCTGCATTGGGTAGAATGGCAGCTAGGCATGAAGCCCACAGCAGAATCATGCTCGTTGCACCAATGAAACGACGATAAATCATGATCATCAACTATGGACAGTTGGTCAACTACCTTCAGTTGCTCCAGTCTCTACGTCTTAGACGTGCCATATATATCAAGATGTCTGGCAGTAATGTACTGACTTTCCCACTAGCCTCTTCCAGTTATGAAGCCAATGCTTACCGTTTCAGCGTACTAGGTTATTATGAGCGGTTCCATGTCATCAAAAGTGGAATTAACGGTGAAGGAGGTTGTCTATGTGGACACGCTCGAAATTGTAAAGCCGCCTCTAATACTATATGGTCCTAGTCCCTACTCCACACGCTCTCAGATGAAGCTATTCAGTAATCACTATTCTAACGGAAGCCCTATGTTACAAACGCTACAACACGGGACGCGGGGCAGTGCTAGGCCGCCGAAAGGCTAGTACGCCCATGGCCCGATTAGGACATGT
>FWCC01000302.1:0-113964 GCA_900169235.1 Zarea fungicola | reverse complement strand
GAATTACTTTTGACCCACTGTAGCAGCGAAAAGCGCGGCAGGTGGCCTGTACAAACCCTGCCCCGCTAACAAACCGCCAACAGCTTCAGGCAGGGATATTGTTGCGCCAAAAAGTGGCCAGCCACAACCAGGGCTGGATTATTATCCCATATCTGCTTGACAGATATATATCCACAAATCAGTGTGCGAACCACCATCCTTTATTTAACAGGGGCTTATTATCGATGGTGTAGTCAACTGTTGCCTGTCCCTGGTGCTATAACTAGGCTGCGCAGCAGTGCCACTCTTTCTTTACATGCCGCGCGCTGGCTATCAGCATACGTTTCGATTACTGATTCATATCGCGAGCAAAGCTTGTGCGATCTTATCATCTTATCGAAAGGACCTGATGAAAGATATAAGGCTGGGCTGAGCGGTGGAACCGCTGGCCAGCTACGGGCGGCCTCGGGACTGATAGCTGTCAAGCGGCGGAGCCAGTAGTCGGGTACACCCGCCCTGGAATTTATCCTTGGAAAAAAAAAGCAAAGGAAAAAATGTCCTTGGATTAAGCAGATGGATACTGGGAAAGTAGCCTCATTTTGAAGTTTCATGACATCCTATCAAATGGCATGCTTTTTTGTTGCGGTGAGATCATGTCTCGGAAGATTATGCATGTGGTGGTGTGCCTGACAGCCATTGGCAATGACAAGGCCGGTGTATTCCCATCGATAGGCTATCAGAGGCTCTGCGGATTTGTAAAGGGCCAAGCGCAAATTTTTTTTTTTTTTGCAGAGATAGCACCATCGATAATAAGCCCCTGTTAAATAAAAAGGTGGTGGGCATGTTACATGTGGTGCTGCATGCTGCGGCTACACGATTGAGTCAGAGTGGCTCCACCCATGCAGCAAACTTATCTTGCACTTCGGCGGTCGATGCCGAAAAAAGCGATACAGGCAGGCATAAAAAGCACGGTGAGCTATTTTGATTGGATGGATAGCCTGTTTTCCTTTTGGCCTAATATTTATAGAACCTGATGTGATGTGGCGCCCGCCACCCGTTTTGGGAACAAGTTTCCAGGGGTCCCTGACTCCCTTGATGATAAAGCTTAAAAAAAATATTTGCAATACCGCAATATGAGTTTTCAAGTGATAATAAAGCTCGCCCAGCCTCGGGGATTTTGTTCTTGTTTTTCTTTTCTACATGATCAAGAAGCCATACAAAACGTTTACGACTTGCAAGATTAAAGCAACAGCAAACATTTACAGTACCACCACTTACCAATACCACATACACATAAACATACATTCCACATACATCCCACCGTCCAGATGCACCCCGACGACATGGCGGCCAGGACTGCCCTCCTCCTCCTGCCGGCCATCTCCTCCACCGCCACCCTCCTCTACGGCTTCGACCAGGAGCTCTTCCTGCGCCTCATGACCCTGCGCAGCACATACCGCGACGCCAACAGCCTGCTGCCGGCCTACTGGACGCGCCTGCTGAAGCGTGGCCTGCCCAGGGTGCTCTCGTACATCGCCGCCACCACCACGTCCTCCCTGGCGGCCATCTACCTCGCGCGGCCCCTCCTGCAGCGGCAGGCCTCGGTGGGCTGGTACGCGGGCGCGGCGGCCTGCGCGGCGGCGCACCTGGCGTGGGTGCCGTTTGTGGCCGGTCCCGTGCAGGCCATGGTGGAGGACGAGGGCGTCGCCATTGAAGACGAGGAAGGGCTGAGCAACGTCGAGCAGCAGATTCGGTGGCTGCGGGTCAACATGATGCGGACCATGACGACGGATCTGCTGGGCTGGGTGTGCGCCATGGTGGCCGTCACCAAGACGCTGACTGTTGAGTGAGGGAATGGGAAGTTGGTGGCGAAAGCAGTAATGGAAAGGCGCAGAAGAAGCTGGACTTTTCTGTTAAACAGAGCAAATGGGACGACGACACGGGAGAGCAGGGGACGATTTTACGAATTGTTTTTGACTTTCAAGCATCATTGGCATTTTCAAATACCCCACTATAGATAGATACATTTTGCGTTTTTTTTTTCTTCTTCGTTTGAAGATTTTGGCAGAGGTTTTACATGGCTGCTCCCATGGGTGGATTGTTATTTGTGGGCGTCAAAGAGGGCCGTTAGTACACCGCTCCACCACTCGACATTAATACAACTTAATGAACATGAACTAAATTTTCCAGTAAAAGCTGATTTTTTTATTTTTTTTTTGGCTAAAGAGGAATAAATATGTCAAGAGGAATGAATGCGTCAAGACGACAAAGTGTAGCCCTGCATAATTACATCGCCGATCTGATCGGTTTGAAAAGGCGTACAATTCTCTTCAGCGCACATGCAAACATGACAGTAGGATGGGCCCCCTGTAAGCCCTGTAAGCCCGATGAGCTCAGCTGAACCAGTCAACTCTGTCGCACCGTTATGAGATACCAAGACACAGTATAACCGGCAGTGAGGTCGCTTATTTCTCTGTGCAATTTAATATCTATTCTAGTAAAATTAGTAGTAGTAAAATTCATCATATCGTTACAGTTCATCATAACACACATTCCTGGTCTCATGAAAGCCACACAACCTCGTTATCCTTTTAGTAATGTTCATCGTGTTCAATTGTCTCTGAATCCTCCTCAAGATGCCCCTGATTAGACACGGTCGGGTTCGGAAATAACACTGACTGCTGCAGCTGTAAATCTTGTATTGTCCAGGGATGCTCCAGCATGTCTGGAGTTGGACCCGACAACGACGTCGACGACTCGGACGGCAATAGAGCACTGGCATCTCCGTGCAGCACCATATTGCCGGATTCTACATTGCCGTCCACGGCCAAGTCCCATGGAGAATAAAGCAACGTATCCATGCCGCTCCAATCCATACTCTTGCTGTGTTGTTCATGACTAGACGTGTCTGGCTCCAATCGCCCTGCTACCTCGCCTCTGCCGCCGTCTCCTACGTTCATATCCTGCATGTCTTGAACTTGCGCATAGTCCCAGGCCAGGTTCTGCCCGAGCTGGCGGGTCAGCTCAGATATGCTGGCCATGTCATCGGGGAAGGCAGACTG
This sequence comes from Zarea fungicola, assembly GCA_900169235.1. Classification (NCBI taxonomy): domain Eukaryota; kingdom Fungi; phylum Ascomycota; class Sordariomycetes; order Hypocreales; family Cordycipitaceae; genus Zarea; species Zarea fungicola. The sequence goes on along the minus strand of FWCC01000302.1, from coordinate 110,923 downwards.
GCTTGGCAAGTCCATCTCATCGTCTGGCCGCACACAGCCCAGCTTGCGCGCGATTTCGTGGACGATGGGCTGGCCGTGGTCGTTTAATTCCGGGTCGCCGAGGTCCCACGGGACCGAATTTCGAACCATGGCGTAGAGCTTGTAAATCGTGGCAGCGAGGATGGCCTGGTTGTTTTCTAGCACCTCTGCATATCTTGAAATTCTATTTGTTAGCAAGGACGATTTTTTTTTCGACATTTGCTGTCAGGACGGAGTGAATAGATTATCTCATTTCTTACCCAGGTCGCACTGGCTTATACTGGCTCTTGTTTCGACGGGCTATGGTACAGACATGGCCGTCCTCCTTGCACCGCTTACACGGAATGGCTGCATCGCACTAGAAAATGTTAAAACCGGGTTTCTTCTCCGTTTTTTTCTTCCTTCTTTTTTTTTGGGTTGCAACTGGTATTTCACTTACTTTGGTCTTTCTCATGCGACATCTGTCGCAGGCTTTCCATACACGTTTTCGGAGTACCTGCCCGTCGCTGCCCGGTGTGCTGTGCTCGTAGTCTCGCGAAGAGGAGGCGCTGGAGGCTCGTCTGGAAGTCGGAGCACTAGGCCTGCGTGACTGGGGCTTCTTCCCCGTGTCCTTTGCTGTTGACGGCGATGGCATGTTGTGTGCGGCCATACCCTTGTTTGGCGACAGTATATGTAAATCGCCGTGTTGTGCTATACTTGACGCTATATGCGCCAGGGTGGCGAGTAGGAGCTAGGCGCAATTGGCTTTGAAATAATAGTGGAAAACGTTAATTTGAGAGTCTGTAACGTAAATAAAAACAACGACACACTATCTAATACACAATGTAGCCTCGAAAAGAAAAACTCTATCCAATTGATACGAGCGGTACATGAAATGTGTTGTGGAAAGCTAGCAGGCAGTAAAACCGGAAGCAGTAACGAAGCCCCGGTGTGATATTATATAGGAACCTGCAAAGCAGACGATCTCGATAGCTCGTATTGGTCTCCTAGCTTCGCGTTCATTCTGTGCCCGAAAACCAGGCACCACGGTCAAGTTTAATACCCAGATGTCCGTTTGGTCAGAAATTTGTCATGTAACTAGAGCTACTAGCAGTGGCGGGTCAAAAGCACGAGCATAGCCTAACCGTGGCAGTGAATTGAAGCCAAGTTTGTAGCTTATTACAAAGACTAGCACAGAATAATTCCACTGGAATTATATGGGGCATTCACCTGAATGCAGTAATTTTTCGATTAGCCTATCACGCGTTCTCCACCTAGGCTTGGCCGAGCCATTAGTTGGCCCTGATAAAACATTATTAATGGTAGTTGAAGTGGCCATGTGCCATCCTTAGTGCTGGATTACCAACGCAGACAAAACAACATAGACAACCGTTGAATACCTTGTACAGCCGGCCTATCCAGGAACACCCTTGTAGGACTGCACGTCACTCGGTAGGCGCCGGGTAGCCACGAACCCGCGAGTACCGAACATTGCTAACTCCCCGGGGGCTGTGGCCCTGGTCAAGCCACTGTGCCTGGCAAACTAGCAGTTCGCACCTAGCCGTATAGGTAAGCAGCAAAGTTCCCTAGATGCTGGGACGGACAAGACTTAAGCTCCGGTGGTGTAAGTCCGGATGCTTACAATCGATCTTTCAGCCGTCGCGCAGCTTTATAAGATGAAGTTTTCATGTTTTTGAAATCAAACCACACTTCTTTATCCAGTGTACTGCTTTTTCAATAAGTAAGCATACTTGGCTTCAACGCAGTAGGCAATTGTGTTGCTCCTCCAGGGATTCTGGTCATAGAGGGCAGATCGTTAACTCCGCCCCGCGCGTTGCTGGACCCTGAGCCCTAGACGATTCGAAATGGCTCCATTTTCAGCCACCTTCGGGAAACCCGAACTCTTGGTAGGCCGACGTCATCACGGCCGTTTGCGCTGGGTGACATCCAACAAGTGCGACAAGCGAGTCACAGTTTGTGGGGTAGATCGCGGAGTGTGTCGCCGTACAGCCCGGGACCGAGACATTTGTCGGGTGCATCAGGCAAAAGGGATTCCAAAGCGGCCTATTCGGATGTTGAAATGACGTTGAACTCCCACTGAGATACCTGTGCCCGACATCCAGTAGGATGTCGGGAAAAAGAGGCGAGACTGATTGGGGTGCCTACAGGTAATGGAAACACTGGGAAATAACCATCAAATAAATAGAAACTAAATTAGATTCTGCCCTGGACCCGGGCTAAGTGTTTAGCCAAACTGGGAAAGCCGGCATTTAATCCAATTAATAGCTACGTTATGTAAAGACGGCCAACGCCGTGCGAAGCTGCTCAACCCACTCTTGGCCATCATGGAAAGGACCCGACAAAATCTCTGCGCAAACACTCTCCAAGTCTCTTGATATGTCCTCCCGTGGCAGTTTTCTCAGCATGCCCGTCACAATCACTGCATAACCATTTGTCAACAGGGCCAGGCCAGGTGCCGGCACGGCGGCGTACAGCGCAGACGCCCTGGTAAACAGTGACAACGCCTCGTCCAGATTGCCCAGCGCAAGATCAAATGCCCCGACAAGCCACAGGCCCGTACCCTCTTGGATGGCGCCCAGTTGCAGCTCGACGACCAAATTCGTCGATGTCTGCGCGAGCGCCTTGGCAGACGTCAAGGTGGCGGCATCAAGACGCGGCCCGTCGAGGCTCCAGCCAGGCCACGCATCGGCAGCAGCATTGTACGTGAAGCGCTTCACGCTGGTCAGGGCAGACTTTTCTTCTTCTGTCCATTCTGATTTTGGCGTCCCTGCGATGCGCTTGGTTATGGCATCTGCGCCTGCTTGGGCGATTGTGAGGGTCGCGACGGGGTCGTTTTGCTTCCGCGCATCCTTTACCCGGCCATCCCAGGTCAACGTCTCGTTGGATAGGTCAACGACACTGTCTTGCATGATTTTTACGATTATTTAAGAGTGATGATTTTGACGCTTATTTAAGAGTGAAAATCGCAGAAGCAGTCATTGGTTGAATGCAGCGATGAGTAGTGCTGTAGAATTAGGATAGCTGAATCACGGTTCAACCCGTTAGTTCCTGTAGCGCACGTGAATATCTGAACGTAATAATCCGTACTTTTGCATCAACCGCCTTTTATTAGTGGACGCTGTGTAGCGTACTAAACTAATAAAGACTGCGGCGCACCGCCAACGACCATTCGCCATTGGCACATCAGCAGCAGTCGACCACCGCGGTTCCCTTCATTAAAATGTGCAAAGAATTTGGCAATGGATTTCACTATGACTGCAATGTTTGCACCCTGTGGGATATCGTATTCCCCTCTGTTGCGCAGTAGCCTGGACGATCGCACCTGCGTGTCTTACCGCCTGACCGTCATGGGGAACATGTCGCGGCACCTGACACGGTGGTGATGCTGCTTCTCCGCGGCGCGAACCTAGAAATAATAATGAGCGAGTACCTGTTGGATTAAAATACGAATTAAATCCTGGATCTTTTTTTTCTTTGCTCGAATTCATTGCATCGTTACGCAACTTTTCTCCCACATCATGGCTCCGACAGCCGGTGCTGGAAGCCCGAGTTCTGGAACAGAAAACACACCACTTTTGGTATGACCTCATAGGCACCCACTTGGAGGTTTGGGTCATATTGCTGATTCTCTAGAACACTGCCAGTGCACGGCCCCGAATATCCGGACGGTCGCCTACGGGAAACACATCGTCGCCCCCAGAAGCTTCACAGTTACGATATGCAGGCTATGAAACGACAGATTGGCTACGGGCGCTCGTTCAGAGCAATCAACCTGGCGATGCCCTGGCGCGGGGCAACGACGGCGGCGGGCTTGCTCTTCGCGTGTCCAAATGGTGGCAGCTTGCGCAGAGCTGGGTTGCCGCATTCATCATCGGCGTCCTGACTGCACTGGTCGCCTTCTTGGTGGATGTCAGCGTGGAGACGGTCTCGGACTGGAAAAGTGGCCGCTGCTCGTCTGGCTTCTTCCAAAGCAAGAGAGCTTGTTGCGCTCTGGATGATGGCGAATGCCGTCTTTGGAAGCCTTGGGCCGCTGGCTTTAGCTCTGCATACTTCCTCTATGTTGTTTTGGCGCTTGTGTTCGGTATTGTCGCTTCATCTTTGACAATGACGACCAAGCACGACTTGACAGTGCGGCGCCTAGACGTGCCCGAGCTCGATGATAGAAGCAAGGACCAGCCACTGCCCAATGGCGATGGTCACGAGAAAGTAGTCGTAAAGACGCTATACATGGCAAGCGGGAGTGGCATCCCGGAAATTAAATCCGTCCTTTCTGGTTTCGACATTCCTCATTTACTCAGCTTCAAAGTCCTGGTCGTGAAATCCATCGGAGCCATCTTTGCAGTGTCAACCGCCATGTGTCTGGGCAAGGAAGGGCCATTTGTTCACATTTCTACCTGTATCGGATACTTGGTAGCAAAAAGTCTGCCCCAATATGCGCAAAACGCCATGAAAATGAGAGAAATGTTGAGCATTGCTTGTTCCGCTGGCCTCTCGGTCGCTTTCGGCGCGCCAATCGGTGGTGTTTTGTTCAGCTACGAAGAAATCAGCACCTACTTCCCCCGTCGCGTCCTCTGGCGATCATTCTTGTGTTCTTTGGTCGCAGCTGCTGTTTTGAAGGAACTGAACCCCACCGGCACCGGCAAGCTTGTTCTCTTTGAAACAAATTATGGGATAGACTATGATGCGGAACATTACATGGTCTTTGTGTTGCTCGGCATCTGTGGAGGCCTGTTTGGCGGTGTCTTTTGCTACGCCAACTTTTTGTGGTCCAAAACCTTTCGGCAAATACCCTTGATCAAGAAGAGCCCAGTTTTTGAGGTATGCATCGTTGTTCTCGTCACGGCTTTGCTGCAGTACCCGAACCCGCTCACTCGAGAGACTGGAGACAAGATCATGGAGCAGCTGCTGGTGGACTGCAATAGCGTCGACGAGGATTGGATTTGTGTCGAAGAGGCAAAGCTGCATGGCAAGGGGCCCTACTATGCCTGGCTGGTATCTGGCACGCTGATCAAACTATTCCTCACAATTGTCACATTCGGATGCAAGGTGCCTTCTGGTGTCATTATACCTGCCCTGGATGCCGGAGCTCTGTTCGGTCGCATGATTGGGCAGCTGGTCCCCAACACCTCCCCCGGTGTCTTTGCCATGGTCGGTTCCGCTGCGTTCCTGGCTGGAGTCAGCAGAATGACTGTGAGCCTGGCAGTCATCATGTTTGAGCTCACTGGCGAGGTTAATTTTATTCCTCCTTTTATGGTTGCTATTTTGACAGCGAAGTGGGTTGCCGATTATATCAGTGCCGACGGTGTATATGACCTGGCCCAGCATTTGGCTGGCCACCCTTTCTTGGACGAGGAGCAGGCTCTTGAAAAGATTAAAAATTACAGCCATGACAATGGGCCGCTCAGGATCGAAGCACTGCTTCCTTCACTCGACATTGTTGATGCATTGACACTGCGAGTCGGCTCCGGTCGAGAAGCGGAAGCATCATATCTCCACCGCAAACTTATTCATGTCACTGATGGCACTTTTTCAGAGTCTGGATTTGCCATGGTAAATGATCAAGAAATCTGCTGTGGCTACATCTCTTGTGATAACTTGGGCAAAGTGCTCAGTGGCGTGGACAAGCACAACTTAATGGAGCAAGGCAGTACCATGAATCTCTCCGATGATGATTATCTACCTTTTGTCGACACAAATCCTGTATGCGTATCAGCCAAGGCACCAATAGAGCACCTGGTTGAAATGTTTAGCAAGCTGGGGGTCGGCTACGTAGCTGTCGTTGCGGACGTGTCGTCCAAATTTGTCGGCCTAGTAACCAAAAAAGATTTGTTGCGGGTCCTGGACTCATTGGAGTGAGATGGATGATGCAATGATAGAGTTCTTTACTTTCTCTCCTAAACTATCTCAATATGCATTTCAAAACTACAAAATTGATGTCTTTGTATCCCATCACACTGCGTAAACTTCAACTGTATCCCACATTGATGCTTTTTTTTCTTATTCGTCCCTTCTAGTATTTAAATGCTATTGATCAAGGAAAGATGATGCATTATTATTTTTCTTGCGCAATATATTTTAAATTAATTAAATAGTCTAGAGAATATTCTTTTATGAAGCTGGGGTAGCTTTGTGGGACGCTTGAACTCCTACTCAGGAGCTTGACGTCTCAATCCTTCTTTACTCCATTACCGAAATTCTACAAATGTACAACAATCTTCTTTGGTTGCATGATCCTTTTTACTTTCTATTCTTACAAATCAGGGAAGAATTCTTGCGCGAGAGTCGCAAAATCTTCATCCTCGCCCTTTGTCAAGTTGTCAACCATGAGCAAAAATAAGGCGAAAATATACGCCTCCAAAACCACAACCAGCACAACCGTCAGGACGGCCGGCCTAAACAGCAAATATGTCCACGTCACGTTCTCGTGCGCCTCTCTCTTCCGCCCCGGCAAGATCCGCAGCAGCCGCAGCAAGCCAATCAAGAAGATGCGGCACGCGGCATACATGAGCACCGCGGGGAGTCCGAGGCGGAACCAGCACTCCACGGCGCCAAAGTGATAATTTAAGCCGAGCGTGGCGCTGTTCTTTGTCATGTACATGAAGATGGCGGCGTAGTGGAACGAAAAGGCACCGAGGATGTAGAAGCACACACCAGCCACCATGCGCGCGAGGGAGCCGACGACCTTGCGCTGGAGGAAGGCCTCAATGTCGTCCGTGAGGGACGAGTACACGCGCATGGCGGAGCACAGCTTGTAGGCGAGGGACAGCTCAAGGAGGAGGATGTACTTGTCCAGGAGGGGAAGCATGGGCTCGTCCTCGATAAGATATTGCTGGCGCATGGGGAGGTGGTAGTAGCCGACTGCGCAGGGCAGGAGCATGGCGTACAGGACAGCCTTGTTGATGGATGGGGAGCGGACTGCTGGCTGCATCGCATTTGACGGCGCAATCTGGAGGTGGGCTGGTATGTGCGACGCCAACGATGCTGGTGGCTGCAGCGGCTCCATTGCGATCAACTGCCTTTCTGCTACTATTGTTTCTCGATTGCCTTGCTAGGAGATTATTATTGTGATGAATTATCAAACTTGAGAGTTCACGAGGAAAAGGGGGACAAAAATGTATCACAAGGCTGGGGCTCCGCTCCACTCTTGCCAAGACGCTGCCATTGCAACCACTCAATCGTATGTCTAAATTAACGTTAGTTATCCGTTAAAAATAGCCATGGGTAAACAGGCGAAGTCAGTGCGATTGCCGAAGAGGGTGGTAGAAAAAATAGTGAACCAACGCGTACCTGATATTGGTTCACAGGACCATTGGGCTGCAACATAAACCGCAGCAGTCACTTTAGTCCTTTCCAAGAATCGAAAAATAAGATTATGTCCAGCTGCGCTCACAATTCTCTACAGGAGGTGGTTCATTGGAGATTAAATAGATCGCTTCGGCATTAAATCTATTGGCAGGTCGGCGGGTTTGGGGAGGTAAATTTCCCGCATCCCCCTGTACTGTGCGATGTTCTTTTTTCAACAATTTTTTAAGCCTGGTAGTATCAAAATTCAATGTTCACTCATATATCTCCTGGAATTTTACGGGCCACGAGTAATGCCTCCTACGGTCTATGAAGACAGTGGCTTCGCGTCAGTCACGAGACAGGTTGTGCTCCCTTGCCAATAGTATCTATGTGGAATCTACTATATCTCGAATTGTGTTTGTACCTCCTAAACTATCACCTTGAAATTTGAAGCAATCTTCTCAATGCACTCTATGAAGTTGTTCATTGTGCAGGGAGTATCAACGTTAGAGTTGGTAACTGAGCTGAGGAAGCGTTTGGAAGCTGTTTTTTTTTGTATGCGAGGGCTTAAATCACAAGAAGGATTGAAAGAGGAGTTCTTTCTCTATTCTAGCAGATGGTGCGCCATGAACAAGTTTGAACAGAAGCCCTAGAAGAAAACCAGTTTCATTTCAGAACTACTTGGCGCTTGTTGTATCTCCCTGCCCTTCCAAAAATGATAATCTCCACCCAACTCATGAATCTCCTCCCTGCCCCACAACATAAAAGATGCTGAAAATATATCCCTACGCCAGCAAAAAGCTTCTAGTTAGTGGCTTTGTTGCTTCCCACGCGGCTAGATGGATGGCGCCTAGTCCTCTTCGCTCAAATACGCCGCATTTTAGCTGTTCAACTGCAATGACGTTTATAGTCTCCCATTCTGCTAGCGGCGGAGGAAATGAGATTCCGTTGTCTCCGCTCGTCCCAGAGGGTTTCGAAAGAGTAACCTTTGGTTGGCTTGCCACCCACCCGCTAAGCGGTGGGGAGAATTTTCGTCGCATTGACAATGCGATGAATGTAACAGAAGATTGCAGATTACTTTGGGCCCAATTAGTTGATAATGTGATCTCGCCGATGGGGTTATCTGCGGCGTCGACAATCCAATATGAGGGTTGGCGAAGGATTCCCAGAATGGAATGCATGATATCCTGAGCTGTATTGAGTTTTCGAGGATCCTTGATTCGAAATGTCGCAAATGATGCAACAAATTTGAGTATTGTAGTGCGCGGCAGGGGATGTGCTGCCTGATCTAGGTGCTTGTGCTCGTTCTGGACTTTGGGATCGGCTGATATATTTTTGTCTTCAGCTGGGGAAGGCATGATACCATGCTCTAGCATTCCTGAAGATCCGACAATCTGCAAGTGACCAATCTTCGTTTGGATGTCTTGCGGGCTGCCCTCGATTGAGTCGTATTTAACGCGGCCAATCCATCCTGCCCAAGACCAGCTCGGAAACAAAGGATTCGCGGCTGGCTTGGCTACACTCCTTCGATTGTGCGCCCCATCCATCTGCCATAATAAGCCGGCTTCGAGAAATGCAACAGGTATTCCATCCGTACAGTTCCCAAGCATACCCTGCGTCTGGTTCAGAATGCCTTGGATGGCTCGGAGAATGTCTTCAGCATTCGTCAGCTTTCTCGACGTGTAATGATGGATCATCTCCATGTAAACTGCAAGAGCTTGGCCACGACATTCGTTTGACGCTGAATCTAGATGTCCCCCCAAGGCACGCAGCGGATTCCCAAGACTCACTGCATCATCACCCAAGCTTTTTGTAATATTTCCGAGCTCAATCTGTTTCATGCCATGTAAGTCTTCTCGTGCCATCGAACAATTGCAAATAAAGAGCAAATCGCCCTCTGAAAAGAAGAATATTCTGCGCGATAGTAATTTCTCCTGGTATGTCCACCCTCGGGTAGTCCACACCGAATTGTGAACATGAATAAATGAGGCCGGAAGGATTGCAAGGTTAATAGACTGAAATTCAGCGACTATTTGCTCAGGTCGTGAACGTTGGCGAACGCCTGACAGCCCTGCATTAACATCGCTGCCTGCCGCAGCGACCAGTGTTGCTAATGCAGCAGAGTAGATTTGTTCCATTTGGTTTATCTGGTTCGCCTTATCCATACTGTCTTGAACAATACATAGAGAATCAACCCAAAGGTATTTCTCAGACAACCCTTTGACAAAGGCTATGGCGTCCTCGATTGTCGGTGGCAGATGATCTGGTAACTGCATGCAGACATCTGTGTTGGGATCCATCTCCGTCGTGTTTGCTACCGTAGATCGAAACCGTTGAAGCTCAGGAGGCCCCCAGACATAACTGAGAGCCAAATATCGGGGTATAGGAGATGGAGCACGAACAACGCATCGTCTATCGACGTCAATGAGCTTGAGCGTTGCTTTCCATGTACTGTTTATGCCGTGCTGATCGGATTTGCACTCATCATGTTGCTCTATGCAATTTGATATCCATTCGCCGGCCAAATCAAAATCAATTTCTCGGTTTCGAAAACGGCCACCGATTAGTTTTGGTTCTCCGTTGTCATCCGCTCTGATACAATGTATTCTCAAAATAAAATAAGGGTCTATTTTTTTGTCGGATAAAGAAGCGGCAATTAATGTCAAAGGTGCAGCGAAGACTTCCAACTGATGTAAGTCTTCTGAATTGCTATCTTCAGGTGGTCGAGAATAAAGCAAGCAGCCAAAATCGATTTGTAGAAGCGCTTTCGAAGCCAAGCCGAACCCACGTTGTACCAACTGACAGAGTGGACATGACTTCCTGGCCGCCACTTGAGATATCAGTCCCAGATTCACGTATCGTTTTCTCTGTGGCAATTTCCCGGTATTTAGCAGTTCTCTGAGATTTAGAGCCTCGCAGGGGTGCTCATCGACTGCCGCAGCCGGCAGGACTAATTCAGGCTTGGCATTTGGCCCAGGCGCACTTGTGTTCCCGTCCCTGTCAAAGGAGAGTATTCGGGGGTTTCTTTCCCACGAAGGAAAAAGGGGTATGAGTGATGCTTGACCATATGCCGCTGCACGCTGCGCTGCTGTCCAGGACCTCGGGTCGTGACTAAGCCACTCATCATTATTTGCCATTGTTCGACAGAACGCCGTAGAATAAGTAGCGATTAAGATCAATCCAGTAACGGTAAGGTAGGCACTCAGAGTGCGTCGGGAATAGGCCGTAGTATTGTAAGGAATAATATTATGGAATAAACACGCAGTCTTGTCAGTCGATAATTGGGGCGGAGACTTGAAGCTTTTTTAGGATCATGGATTTATGATATTGGGTGTTTTGAGATGGAAATTTTCGTTCTAGAGGCGGTTGAGAATCAATTTGGCGTATGCAACAGGACGAATTGAATACGGCCTTTTCCCCTCTTATAACCGCGCAACGATGTGGATAGTCACAGCTTTCTGTAAAACTTTCTCAACGACCAGTAAAATTTCTGCCAATAAAAACACAACACATGGTCAATCGAGTGTTGTGAAACTGCCTACGAGTATGCCTGCTTGACAAGGCGCACAGCACACAGCCTCGCTAGGCAACCCACCAGCTCCAGCAACCGACAGCTCTGCGGCGCTGTGCCTGAGTTCGTATAAGTCCCCTTCACTGCTGGAGCTGCCAAAACGGTGGCACGCCTCTCTTTCTAGCGTAGCAGCGGGAGCAGCGTTTCTTGCACGTTCTAGTATTATCGTATGCAAAGCTTCAGCCATGGGCAAAATGGCCTTGCCCAAAATCGCCACACATTAGCCTTCCACACATTAGCCCTCCCCACATTAGGCTGGTACGCAGGGCTATCTTTCGGGCTACAAATGGCAGTGGCGGCAGAGCTCGATGAACAAAAACGCTCATGTACATGTAGCCGGCGACCTGAATCTAGGCTGGGGCGCGCCGCTACCTAGCAAGGTATTGACAATGGTAGTGGCGCAGTTTAAGTACGAAGCCGCAGATGTACGAATGACCGCCGTCAAGGTCTTGGCCGGATGCAAACAACTACCTGACGGGTTGCTCGCGGCGCTGGTGACGCGACTCAATGACGCGAACGAAAATGTCTGATGCGCTGCTGCCCATGACGAAAAAAATGATGCTATACCAACCGTATTGAGTGCCAGTTTTAGCCTGGAAATAGAACTCCAAGCAACATCAAATCCACAAACCAATGCACTCATTGCCGACGGTATCAACGACAAGATTGTCGATACAGGGACTTCAGTTGTCTTGAAGGGGGCTGAACTTCAATACATTGCCGCATTTGGGCTGTGGATGACAGGCTTCATTCTAAAGGATGGTATGTCGTTGATATTCTGGCGGGAGAAAGCAATTTCCCGATCATCACTGGTGGGAGAAGGTAGCTATGCGGAAGGGACGCCTGCCATGAAATACGTCTGGTTATTAAGTAAATCTTGGCCTGTGACACTCAGCCTGGAGCTGCTAGCAGTTTGTAATGTACTTATGGCGACTGCCAGGAAATAATCCTTTCCTTGATGGGAACAATACCATCCAACTGCAGGTTTGATAGATTTAGTCATCATCCGATACCGATCAACGTCGAAGTTTGGTTGAAGCTGACTGCAACAAGTACAGCTATAATTCCATTCAAGCAGCGGGACTCTGTATCCGTGTGTGAAGTCCTCTCGAGGAAAAGGAATAAAAGGCACCTTCATCTTGTATCGCATTTACTCATGAGATATATCTTGGTTAGATTTTGGATTAAAAATTGAGCTCATATCAGACTCGGTCGACCTCACATTGCCAAAGGTGCCTTCTTTCGACGTATATTCAAGTCAAACTAACTGAGCATAGCCACCAACCATCCCGGCGGAATTCATCTAGTAAACAAATCTTAGCCTCAATTCTTTTAGAGCTACATCAGTTCTTTGGATATCAATGGTTTGGATTTCGGCTAACTCTCACACTGTCTCCCTTTTTGGGCTAAAGGCCGCGAAGACGCTGGCTTCCTCACGCAGAGCTATGGGATTGGTTATTTAAAGACCGTTAAGTGTTTTCATACCATTCCATAAAACTCTAGGACATGTATGTACGGCAGAAACTGAAATGGCATGGCAGACCGCCAGATCTATCAACATCTCAAGGCCTATAAATGCCCAGCTAAACACCAACGATATATTCAGAAGCAAGATTGATTGGTCTTAAATCCTGTTCCAGTAAATTATACTTCCCTGACAAGTGTACGTGTCGGCGTGGCACAGTGAATACGGAGCGGTATTTGAACCGGCCAGAGACTTTGATCCGTATTCACCGCACAGACACGTCACAAAGGCCATCTTCTCTGGAACATAGTTTCAGAGGATCTCCACCATTATAAAATTTGGAGTTATTGTTTTACCCAAGCTAATCGCATTTTGATGTGGCTACCTAGCCTTATACTGGCTCCATCACACAGGACCGGGTTGAACAGGGTTGCGTGTGCTTGATAGATCTGATCCTGTCCAAGACACTTGTAAATTGCTTGCACATTGTCTAGATATAATTCTAAAGAGCCTTTCTGCTATTAAGGAACTTTGGAAAGATAGCGTCTTGAAGGAATTCCTGATTCAGCCGAGCGATGCTCTGCGACATCGGACTATGGCTCCTGGTCGCCACAAACATGTCAAATACTAATATCTAAATAAGTAGACAGTCCTCCGTATTGTGGTAATTAATGACGTTTAGTGTAATATAACATACTAATCCGTGGCTGACTGAGGACGGGGGTTTTCTGGTGCTGGTTTCATGGAGGTGAATTCGAGGACCAAGCCAAAGTAGCGTCTTGGCTCAGGAACCTTGTCATTCTTTGTCAATCTGTGCAAAGAAATATATGAAGTGCGAACTACTGCGGCATAAGACTTTCATAAATACAGTGGAATGCCAAAGAATAGAGCAGCGTGTACCGAGAAAAAACATCTACACCATGTATCCTAATTTAAACATTCTCGGTCACCACCCCGGTGTATCGAGTTACTTGTTGAGTTACAAAAGTAGAAATCCAAATGGGGCATCATACGATCGATAGAGGAGCGAGGCACACAGTGGTGTCCCAGCTGAAGAGGCCAAAGAGCTAAAAAGGGTTACTGTATGCCCACGCACGGACCTGAGGGACGGGAGTGGGCGAGAACTCGAGCTAATATTTGTGATTAATGATTACTGAACTTGTCATTGTAAATCTCGTTTTATACCAAATTATCGTCCATGGTCGGTGGCCGGTGGTCGGTGGTCGCTGTAGCCCCAGGATTGAGACTGCTCCGTCTTCCCTGGCGATCAATTTCCTTATAGCACGTCTGCGTGTAGGCTCTCAGTAGCATCAGTAATTATCCTAGACTATATTCGGCTTGCCCTCCAATCGATATAGAAACCCTTGTAACTTACGCCACAGCCTAAATTATCCCAGCTCAGTGGCAACTGCTGCCAATGCTTGGCAAGCCGATGGCTGTCTGGCTGCCACGGGCATCCGTGCGAGTGTTGATTCTGCTCATTGCAGAAGTTTCATGTAGATAGCCACAGGCAACATTTGCACCTCTCCCAAATGTACTAGTTAATGCTAGTGGTGTCCAAACGGATGTTGGATTCAGCTGAAACTGGACATTTGCAGCACTTATCTTAATACGCCGCCCCAAAAAAACTACGTCTCAACAGCTTGCCTGTGTAAATACAGTCCTCTCAAACTGCAACTAATAGCTGTCCTTGGTCTACTACTATTGTGGCGCGTGGCCAACGCCATCCCAAGCTCTGCCACAAGGGGCAAGGTACATTGGATTCTCTACAGTTGCCACTCTCCCTTCTCGCACCTTTCTCCCTGCCAACCGACCGAGTGCAGTGAAGAACCAACATAATACCAACACGAGATACTTTTCATCAAGAGATCATGAGTCTCAATAAGTTTGCCTCGATGGTGACGCTGGTTGCGACATTTACGCTGGCTACTTCGTCCCCACCCTCTGGAGCGTTTGCCACAGCCCTTACGCAGTACCCGAAATGCGCTGTACGTTGATTTGCCGGTGGAAAAGCCGATTCAAGTGTTAAGCGTTGCAGCTACTAACTCTTCGTGAATCTAGCTGCCCTGCATAGCCGATTCTTTGGGCATAACAACATGCCAAGTTACCGATGCAGCGTGTCTCTGTGCAGACACGCATATGATGGAGGTTGTTACCGGTTGTGTGTTGCAGAAATGTAGTATCAGAGAGGCTCTAGGTCAGTAGGAGAAGATGTCGCCAAGGTATGATTCGATAGACTGAGTTCTAACATACGACGGCAGTGACCAAAAACGTTACAAATACAGCCTGCGAGGTCCCAATCCGGGACCCCGGCACCAAATATACGACAACATCAGATGCATTGGGGATCGTCTCAGGCCTCTTTGTAATTCAGAGAGTTGCATATAAGCGTTGGGCTGGCCTTGACTTTGGCTGGGACGATTTCTTCTGCCTCTTGACAATCATTTCCGGCGTGCCGGCGACAGTCATAAATGCTTACGGGCTGCCTCAAAATGGATTGGGTCACGATATCTGGACGCTAACGCCGGAACAAATAACTGGTTTTCTTATCTACTTCTACGCCATTGAAATCCTTTATTTTCTAGAGGTTGGGATGCTAAAGCTTTCCTTGTTGCTCTTCTACATCAGAATCTTTCCTAATCGGCGCGTCCATCAATTACTTTGGGGCACAGTCGCGTTTGTATCTGTCACCAGTCTTTTATACACGTTTCTTAGCATTTTCCAGTGTACGCCGATTAGTTATTTCTGGACAAAATGGGATGGCACCAGTCATGGGTACTGTGTTGACATGGCCAAGGTTGCTTGGTCAAATGCTGGGATAAGTATTGTCGTTGATGTCTGGATGCTTGCAACCCCATTGTGGCAGTTACGGTCGCTGCAGCTAGACTGGAGGAAGAAGCTTGGTGTTGGCCTGATGTTTGGGGTTGGTACATTGTGAGTCATAATTTGTTAACTTGATAAAGCGGAATGAGGCAAGCTAACTAGCCGTAGCGTCACCGTTATAAGTATTCTGCGCCTGAAGTCTATCACTGGATTTGGAACGCAGTCAATAAATCCGACAATGGATTTCTTTGATGTTTGCGTGTGGTCGAATGCGGAAATTAATGTCGGCATATGGTGCATTTGCATGCCTGCTCTGCGTCTGGTACTGGTTCAGCTCTTTCCCAAGTTGCTGGGCACTGCGCAGCGCTACCGTGATAAGTATTCTAATCTAGGCAACAAGTCTGCGGAAAACAGACAACCGCGATCTAGAATTGGCAACCATTCAACCTCGCAAGGAAGCGAAGAGGCTCGGCGACAGGGGCTAGGTCAAATCAGGTATCAAAAGTCATTTGCCGTCAAATACGACGATACGGATGACTTGGAGCTTGCGATCGCAACCATAACAAGTGATTCGATAACTGCCAAGTCGACGACGTCGGTTTCGGTCCGGGAGAGCTCCGATGGGTAGACTAATGTACCTGCAGCCGTCGATAGATACTATGTTCTAGCAGAACTACATCTTTTAAATAACACATCATCTCATACGGTAATTGCCATGTTTTAAATGATTGCTCTGATTTTTGGGCGTTGATGGGTGCGTTCGCGTGCTGCGGGCCGGTACTTCTGGCGATTCTCCCAACAAACTGGCTGACTGGTTACCGCAAAGCTACATATACTCGAAGGCGACTATCTTGACACGATGGCCGTTGAAAGGTGTTTGTGTTCAATCTGGAAAATCAGAGTACCAGTTCGTCGTATTTCTTTTGCATCAATTCTCAGCTATATCGATGTAAGGGTGACTATTGGTTCGACGACAGATACATACCACTACCAAAAGATGCGAGTTATTACTATGCCACGATGTAGAAACCCTTGCACAATTTACGCCGCTACACTTGTAGATGAGTTAGTTTCAAAGGCCACTATTTCCTAGGTTTAGAGTGGCGCCAGTGTAGTTACCACTCGAAGTGAAAGGGTTAGACTGGATTGAAGCTGATGTATTTGTGGCCAGGAAAACTCTAACCGATGTTTTGTTGTATCCAAGTTGTTCATTGAAATCATAAATGCAACTCTGCGTAACTAGTGTTGTATTGTCGAGTATTCAACATTGTACAAGAAGAATAGTAAGTAGAATAACTCCATTGTGATTTGAGATCCTGGGTAGAATTGGTGCGCTGTAGCACTCTGTCTCCGTCGCATATTCAGCCAAGTACCGATACGGTGGTTTTCTGATCTCTTTCCCCTTTTCTTGTCCAGTTTCAAGGCTTGGTCTCTACCCTGCCTGGAGGTTCCCAGGAGAAACTTACACTCCAGGCGTGGCATCCGCCTTTGGAAAAAGTGATTCCAAACTGTGTGTGTGGGGAGCTCCCGTGGCTTTCTTTAGTAGTTAGCTGAAGACAGGATGGGGCAGGGATGTGGAGAGTCCGGCGGCTCCAAACTGCGCCAGAGCTAATCTACGTTCCTGTACGGAATAGTGTATTCTCATCTCTCACCCTGGGGTGTCTAGCATTCATGTTAAGCAGTCTTGTACAACTCGTGCTTAATGCAACATAAAAGTGGATGAACCGTCAAGCCAGTGTTGAAAATGTCCAACAATAAAACACACTTTCCTGGAACCAGGGCTAGCTACGAGGTTAGAATGGAACGGAATACTGCATTTCTATTTGTTCCAGGGGCATGGCATTTGCCAGCGTTCTTTGACGGAATCCGGGCTCGCCTTGCACAAGATGGCTATGAGTCGATTGCCTGTGCTCTTCCGTCTGTAACTTCTCATTCGTCAGTCACATCGATGGCGCCAGATGTCGCAACTGTCTACCAGGCCGTAGAATCAATCCTAGAAGAAGGCAAACAGCTGGTCTGTGTCGCTCACTCTTATGGAGGTACGGTGTTGACGGAAGCCATCGGTATACTTGCAAGCAGTAAAAGGGAATCAAGCAAATCCATAAAGAATATTAAACGGCTTATATACGTTTCTGCCATGGTTCCGCAACTGGGAGAGCGTCAGATTGATGTTGCGAGGGATGCTCATGTTGATGTCACACCGCCGGTCTATTATCGTTGGGTATGCGTCATACCGTTGCCTCGTTCTCATCCTCTGAAGCATCGGCTAACGCTTTCCACCAGGAGAAAGCAGTAGCCTACGTCGAATCCAACGTAGCTAACGTGTTTTACAACGATGAACCTCCGGAGGTGCGCGCCAAACTTGCCGCAACGCTGTCTCCGCAAGCTATTGCGTCAGTTACAACACCAGTCACGGTTTGCGGATGGCGGTTCGTACCGTCGACCTACGTTTTCACAAGTCAAGATGTGGCTATACCCATTACCAAGCAAAGGTTTATCGTCGATACCATCAGACATGCAGCTGGGCCGCATGACGTGCAGCCATTTGACTTACCGTTAGGCGAGGCAACTATCGATTGTGGACACTGCGCACCATTCGTTAGTAGAATTGACGAAATGCTTCAGATTCTACTTCAATGTGCCGAGAAGACATAAATCAATGGAGGCCGTCCGAAGCCAATGTGATGAGAAGCTAGCACGGTTTTACAGTCGTAGCAATAATCGATATACAATTAAACTCAAGATATTCACGTGTTCTCTGAATGAGTTGACATATTCCCTCCGAGCTCAAATAAGAGTCATCACCAGGTCGTCTTATGGGTACGAGTCATGAATCAGCTAACTAGGCCTCTTGATATGGCAGCGGTCCATCGCAGGTCGTATTAGTTCCGGCTAGTGCATTGTCCTTTCTTCCTCACTGATTGAGTCTCTCGTGGCACACCTTGAGTTTCCTGAAATCAAATTAAATCAGGACCAGAACCAATCTACTTAGTAATTATCAAGTCAGCACTAAGCCTTGCTGCGAACCATTAGCACTAGGCATAAATACCGACATCGCCCCTGCGCTAACAAATTCATTATTTGAAGTATAGCACCCGATTTGACCTTTAAACCGTTGTACGCTCGAGAAAATGAGTGAGAGTAGCACAGCCAGAACTGCGATCATAACAGGTGCAGGTAATGCTCGCAGATTTTATTATTGGATTCATGAACCTTGAGACTAACCTCCTCAACAGCATCAGGATTTGGCAAGGCGGTGGCACATTCTCTTCTGCTTGACGGCTGGAATGTTGTCGGCATCGATTGGAATGAAGAATCCTCCAATGACGCAATGGAGGAGTTAGGATTCACAATATATCAGGGTGATGTAAGCAATTACTCTGATGTCGCTTCCGCTTTCGCAAAAACATGGCGGCAGTACAAGCGACTTGACTTTGGTAAGATGCTTCTCGATGGAGAGCGTTTAACTCAACTAACGCTTAAAAAGTATTCTCAAACGCCGGAGTGGTCTCGCGCGGCTCCTTCTACGATGAGCAAGATGAGGTTGAATTGACAGATGACGGCTCCTTACCAATTCCACCTTTGCCAGACGACAGTTTTCTCACCGCTTCTGTAAACTTTGAAGGTGCTATTTACGTTGCCTATCTCGCCCTTCACTATATGAGGGCCAAGAATGGTCGCCCCGGTGGTTCTCTGCTTTTCACCGCCTCTTCTGCTGCCCTCATTCCACCAAAAGCTGTTCCAGTATATGCAGGCTCCAAGGCTGGTGTTGTGCACTTCTCTCGATGCATTGCTGACCCATTTATGAAGCGGGGAATTCGGGTGAATTGCCTTTGTCCTGGTTTCAGTGAAACGAACATAGCAGGGCCGGGGTTCTTTGCGACATTCCCACAGGAGCACCTGATGCCTATTGAATTATATGTCAAGCATGTGCGTGACTTGATCAAGGATGAGACCGCCAATGGAAAAGTAATCGAAATTAGTGGAAAGGAGCACTTCCTTCATTCTGTTCCAGAGCCATCAAATGATAGTATGAGAGCGGTATTACATGTTGTTGACAGCGACACATTTTAAATTCATGATTTTTATACAGGGAACTGCCCTTGCAAGTTTCGATCTGAGTTATGCGGCGAGACAGATTCATGAGGCTGGTGGGCGTTTGAAATTTTGCTGTTCTGCATTTTCACATTGTGTAGCTTAGCTGAACTGGAAGAATAGTTACAATTGGTGCCACTTTGCTGAAGATCGGGCAATGGTAACGGTTGGATTGGACCGTTTAACTGACGGAACGGGTGTACTGTAGGGAAGAACAAGAACATTTTCAGCCTCATACTGGACCCTGTAGAATCGCTGTTGATGACTTGACATGTACTCAAAGGTAAGGATCCTGGTAGTCCACAACATGAACATCGAAAAGTCGCATGGTGTCCGAGTGGGGGGATCCTTACTCTGTTTAGTAGTTGTCGCAATAACGAGTTAGTACTGCTGCAGCTAGTTAGGGGCCATGGGGTGTGGTCATAGTCAACTAACATGGTCAATTCGAGCAAGGCGAAAGACATGGATCTAAGCTGCGCACTGCGCCACAGTCCGCGAATATCGGCCATCCCTTCATCTCGCCATTCGCATTAATCGAAGGAGAATAATTACATATGCATGAGATGACTTCTAGAGACATGCTTGCGGGGCTTCCCTCTTTCAGCGACATTTGGGTGCTATTTTAAGCCCTATTCAGAGATGAAGCCGCACGAACCTAGATGGCAGTCATGCGACACCTCTTGAGCGGCACCACGCTAGCCAGTTGATGCCACTGGTATCCCGAATGTATTTCTTCAATTTTGTTGGAGAGCGTACTCAACAGTAAATAACATGATTCAAGCCATTTGTTCACGGCAATTGACAAGTGTCAAACACTCTAGACTTGTCCGCCACATTGAACAGGCTGCCGACAAGAGTCAAGTGCGAGTCTGAGAAGCTGATACTATTCATACCGACTGATACTACTTTTGAATAGCTGGAGTCGCTTCATAAATTAAAAGCTACGTCGGTCGCGCGTTACACCACAGACAAACATCTTTGCCCACGATTCTAGGGAGACCGACAATTCGGCAGTCTTTATTTTATTGCTTCTAAAAAGTAAACTGTATCAAATATATACCTAAGAACAGAAGCGATTTTCTATGCTGAATCATTTGGATGTTGGTATTATCTTATGGTGTTAAAACATGATGACCAACAAACGTTCAATTTTTCGACTCGGAACGCAGCCTACCTTATGTTAGCTAAGTTACAATTCCTTCTAGAAATTTTCGCAGGGCCATACCACACCAGCAAAGATGGCTCGAAACGACCAGGCGAACAACCCCTAGATAGGTGTACCTTTCATCTGGCAAAAGAATGACTGAACATTCGCTGCGAGCTGGACGCATTTGCTGTTACCGAAATGGCCAAAGGTGCCCTCGTCAATAAGTGCGAGTCTAGTTCCCTTGCAGTTTTGTCCGTTGTAGAGCTGGCAGGTAGCGCCAACGTCGCCGCCGATGATATTGGCTGCTATGCCACCAGAAAGGGCAATGTTTTTGCAGTTCTCTGGAGTGTCACCGCTGCCAAAGATGCCGCCACTGTTGAAGTCATACTCACCGATGTAGCTGCGGCAAGAGGTATCCCGGTACCACTGGAGCTTGAAGTCAAGGTCTCGGGTGTTGAGTTCCTCGACAGGTGCGGCGGTAACAGTGACACCGGCGGTGGCCACGACGAGGATGGCAGAAATGGAGCACTTCATTTGAAGAGCAATGCGAGGTGCAAGGGAATAATTTATTCTTAAATTCTCTGAAGAATGTTGAACTTAATTTGACTTATTCTGCGCAATGGAAAACAGGATTCAGTGGTGGAAGGAATGTTCATTTATATAAGAAGCGGAATTTTTGTCCCCCCTGCCGGTAGCTTCTGCCGTTTGTGAATTTCTTTTAATCTGCATATATTCGCAGTATAAAATAGAACATCTAGTTCGCAATTATGACTTTAATAATCACAAACCATCCCTTTGAGTGCGCGAAGGCTCCAGGCAAGTCACTTTCAGGCATTATAGCCAGTAGTAACGCTTCCTCAGCACGGTACTTACAATCTGGTGGCAACGCTGTGAAGGCAGAGGTACTGGGAAGATCCACAGGTACAATATCTATACCCAAATACAGGGATTATTCGGCCATTATCGACGTAACGGAAGCGTAGCGCGAGCACAGCGAGTATACCGACCCGCTCGGAGCCTTCGCGCACTCAACGGGACGGCTTTTACCGTTGCCCATCATCGGTGAAGTCTGCAACTAACGTGTTGAGACACTGCCAAGTTTGGAGATTGACCCATCGGAGAAATAATCCGCGTGTTGCTATGCACATGACGGATCCCCTACTAGGCTTGTTAGGCGGGGCGCTTTGGAATCGCCCGCCAAGCATACCAAGTGAGGATAACACTAGTGAGGGCGAAACAGGGTATTATCCTTGTCAAAACGGCCCAGCGGCAAACTATGCAGAGAATTGCATGGAATGGTCAAGTTTTATAAACTGGCAATTTCCGAATTTTTGGTTTGTTCCTCACCGCTTGTAATGACTCTCGTCTACTTTATATTTGGCCCCTCGTTGCAATGAAATATTGGAACTATCATTTCCGGCAATCGCCCTACGTAACAAGTCAGGGAGGGTGGGATAGGCCTGTAAGCCTTTCTGAATATACTTACAATGGCGATCATAATTAGGATTGGCATTACGGTCATCTTAGCCTTCGCATAGTTTTTTATCCGGCAGGCTCCGGTGTATCTCATCAAGGTTCAAACTCATGTCTGAAGGATGTAATAGAATTGGCTCAATCCCGTTCTCTTAATAATCGTCTTTGATCTCATTGGGCATATGCGCTAATGCATCATCTTGCATTAGAGCCAATCTCAATCTCAAATCTCACTTCGCCGTTTTGCTTTAGCCGCTGCCACTGGCGCTATGTAGACGTTGTCTAGCGTCAGCCCTAGGTAGCCCTAGAATTCGTGTTGCATGTAAGGTTGTTACCTACAAATGGAATTATCGTTGTCATCATCGGATGTCTGAAACCAGCCTTGGAGTAGCTACTTACTGAGGCTTGATAAGCTTAGCATAGAGCTAGAGGCAGTTATGGATATGAATTTAATACATAAGGGGCCCTGCGATGGTTTCGTCAGCACGATAAACCACTTTGATATTGCAGCAAAATGGCCCAGGCGGAGCTCGTCCAGTTTCATAAAATCAATCAAATCATTCTGCTCAAGAAGAATTATACATGGACATATAGGACAAAATGTCAGAACTCTTGCAGCACTGCCGCTGATTCCAAATATTCCTCGTTAGGCTATTGAAATTTGCTACTTCTATGTATATTGGAGTTGTTAAAGTCCACTTTGTACTCCACATTGTAGCAAAGCTGGACCTTCTAGGCCCTCCAATCGATGATGAGTTGAACAAAGACGGGCACTCCGATAATATTGGGGCTCGAGCGTTAGGGGTAACGGAGCGTAGCAAACTATGTTGCTGTTGAACGACG
Organism: Zarea fungicola; assembly: GCA_900169235.1. NCBI lineage: Eukaryota > Fungi > Ascomycota > Sordariomycetes > Hypocreales > Cordycipitaceae > Zarea > Zarea fungicola. Next base: position 88,204 of record FWCC01000302.1, on the reverse strand, counting down.
TCCAGTCTGACTTCAGTCATGCCAATAGCCGACCAATAATGCCATGGGAAGTAGCGGTGGAGGATCAATCAAGGAAGAAGCTGCTACAAGAATGTGGCGTGACCTATCACTACCGTAAGCAGAATCTCTATAGGCCTCTCAAAGCGCATGCCTTTCTGGCTAATGGTACTAATTAAGCTCTGTGTTATTGTACTAAACTACTGTTGACTGATTGTATTGGACTTTTGCTTTGATAGAGTTGCAGTCTTTGAGAATAATACCGTAATGATTGGCGGCGGTGTTGGCTATAATATTTACTGCCTCTATTTGTAAATGCGGACGTAGCCGAGGCGGCTTGTCAAAGGAGCCTCCAAGCGGAGTATTTGGTACCTCTGATATGGTATTAGTTGCCTGACTCTCATTGTACGTTATTCAGAGTCTACAAAGGTGGTTGAGCTACTCTACGGAGCGGCGGCATACCATTTCTGGTGTTAGCTCCGTGCGGTCATACATATTCGGTGTTGCTCATACCGGCACAGCCACCTTCAATTGCCTTTGACACATGAAGTGCCGTTTTAGTATATTCCAGCAGGTTTTCTTCAGACCTCGCTATTGTGATGCCGTCCAGATACGGATTTGCTAAGCCTCACCTGCTTTTTACGGGGAACGTCATGCAGAGCTTGACCCCTGTCACACATTTGCGGGGGAGGTGGCGGGAATCGTTGTCGGAAAGTTTACGGACACACTAGAGCCACTGTTTCCACCAATAATTCACGGCTGACTGGTAGTACCTTCCTGTAAAGGCGTAGCACCATCCTTAAACAAGTTCATGCGTGCGAGCAATACCGGTGCTGCGCCGTAGCGCGATTGAGAAGAGCCTATACCAAGTTCACCGCAGATGCTTATCAAACGCCGGCCAATGCCGATTTCTGGGGATGCCTCCAGCTGCTGTTGATTATCATCGTTTTAACAGGTGGATATTTACAGTCCAGAAATCCCCAATGTGCCGTTTAAGCGTAGATGCCTGCTCAAATCCAACTATTTAAGCAATCACTCTTCTCTCCAATTTTGCACAAAACGTGAAGAGAAACAAACAAGACTGAAAATTCCAAGAAAAAGCCAACATGCTTAACAAGATTGTCCTCCTTGCCCTCTCCGCCACCTCCGTCCTTGGCGTGTCGCCTGTTGGCGGTGGCAGCTGGAAGAGCGTTAATCCCTCTTTTAGTGTGCAGACTTGCGAGGGCGGCTCTGCCAACGGGGACCACTTCGTCCTGCCCTCGAAGACGAACGGCAACAGCAACGGTCCTGGCTGCTCCAATGGCCACTTGCGTGCTGAGCATCGCTACAACAATGACTACACCTCCGGCACGCACCAGTTTGGCGGCCAGTTCAAGATCAACTCTTTTGGCGGTGACAAGGTGGCGCTGAAGCAGACGTTCAACGGAGATGACGGCCCTTACTTCATCATGGGTGTCAAAGCCAACGGCGATCTCTACAATGTGGAGGGGGGCGCCACTATTGCTGCTGGGGTGGCCAAAGTCGGCTCGACAGTCACCATCAACACTGTTCACAACGCCGGCAGCAAGAAATACACTGTCTATGTCAACGGAGCCTTGAAGTATACCACTTCCTCCCCCGGCGGTTCCTTCTACGACAAGTACGGCGCCTATACCAGTGACAGCGGCAAGGGACCTATTGATGTGACTTGGAGCAACACTGCATTCTGGACACAGTAAATGCAGGCAAGAAGAGCGGGGCGCAAGGCTGCCAGAGTGGGAAAGGGTTCGCTTCAAATATTCATTACATATTGAGCCAAATTGTTGCATTTCTTCTGTACATAGTTCCAACGTATTTATCTAATCCAGAACCTCTGGGTCCTGGATGCACTTTTCAGATTAGCTGATTCGTTGTTCATATTTGCCTAAAATCTATACTACGGTGTTCGTTGCCAGCCTTTTATTCAGCGCTAGGATCTGTTATCACGCCATGATATAGCGTGGTAGCTCGCACTAGTTGGTTCATTCAAGCGTACGATCGCGCCAAGACACGAGCAACGGCAATGGTAATCAACTGTTGGACAAGTTATTCCATTCTCGAAATTGCGTTCTATTCTCCCTGAAGGGTGCATGAAAGTTGCCGGATAATTTTGGCCCCTTGCCGTGTCCCATCCATCTACTGTCCTCAACTGGGGGCGGCTTCTCGGCCTCTCTTCTGCTGCTGGGTTGGTGTAGTTCTACCTTGTGTCCCAGCTCCGGTGAATGACCACTGGCGCATCGATGATGCGGTCTATTTCCACGAACCATGTTAGGATCATATCACGCTACTTTTTAGTACTTTCAGTTCACTCTCTTCGCCATGCGGGGAAGCCCAGCCACCGCATTCGGCCACCGCTAGTTATGCTTGAATCCCCTGGCGGTACCTGCACTGTAGCGCCACAACAGACCACAAGAATTACTCCCACAAGGGCAAGCACCCACTCGTCTTTTATTTTTTGGCTTTGGTTAGAGCCTGGCCATCCGCATGGAAAGCGGTGGCGAACCGGCGACAGGAGCAAATAGTAGTGTGCGTTTCGGGACAGATCTGTAAGCCAAACCTGCTGATGGTCCCTTCGCAACTCTCGACGAACGTTTTTTTCCCGTAGATAAGTTTTGCGGCTGGTAAGTTCTCCTGGGTAGGAGTTACTGCAGCAACAAGTGGCCACAACCGCTTGCGTGCGGCTGAAAACAATGGCTTGAGCTAATAAGGGTGTCACTAACCGAAGTTCGGACTACACAGTCGCACGACACTAGATTCAAACAGTGAGGACCATATCTGACACTAATTTTTGCTATAAAAATTCGATCACAACAAAGGAGACAAGCCACTGTACACGCTCAACAGGGACGCAACTAAAAGTATAATTGAGGAAGGAAATAATCATGTTTTCCTCCATTCCCGCCTATGTCACCAGCATCCCCCTTGTCTTCACTGGAATCTTCTCACTCTACTGGCCGCTTGCCCGGTATGGCCTATATGGATTAGCTAGCCCAACTGTACAAAGCTCGGGGAGAAAAGCATCGCCCTTTGTCTATGCAACGGGCATCCGCGATATTGCATTAGGTGTTACAACCTTGGCGTTACATCTCAAGGGAAACGAGGATGGTGTTACCATTCTGCTAGTGGCAGCTGCGATAACTGGCCTATGCGATGGGTGCGTTGTATGGTTCAATGGCGGCAAGGTATTACGAGGAAAGGCTTGGGGGCATTGGATAGGGTCTACCGTACTTCTTGTGCCATTTATTGCAGCCAGAGTGCTTTCGCATGCAAATTGAGGAGGTGGGACTTGTTGAGTCTTAAGGTATCTGGGAAATAGGATGCTGCGACCTACGTATGGCCCAGCTGGTCTTGGCCGGCATGCAACATATTAACGTGGGTTTTAATCGTGCACCTGCTACATAATAAATAAGGATACAGTATTGGTAAATAGCTCCAGAGGCATAAATCAATTTGATTTCGAGAATCACCTGTATTAAACCAACCTCTAAATCAATCAGCGACCTTCTCGGATCAGTAGCGTCGGTGTTGGTTCTGAGTATAGAACGTCCTAGTCAAGGTTGGTCATTTTGCAAATAGTCAATGGATTCAATGGATTCAATTAATGCCAAGTCTCATAAATTTAAATTAAATAGAGAGTCTATGTAATTTAAGTAATTTAAATAATCTATATAGTTAGTTGAATTTATTGAATTTATTGAATTTACTTAAAATTACTCAGATTATTCAATTTCATTTAATATGGGTTTTATTTACATAATTTGCAAGATGTCCCCTGGTCCTGGTTGATGAATGTTACGGCGCAAGGTCTGAGAGGGTTACTTGATCAGCGACATTGTCGAGCAATTACAACTTATTAGGTAAAAGCGAAGCAAAGTCTGCCCGTTAGAACGAGGGAAAATAAGAATGTGGATTAGTTACAGTTTACTATTAGTTTTTAGCCCCGCGCACTCCTTGAAAACTTACTGAGATCTTTTGACTGAGTTGTACACCTTACACAACTATATCTGTCAATGTATATTACCGTCAGCAAGTACCTCAATGCGGCCGTAAAGTAGCCGTCGGCAGTAATGGCAGCCAAATTACCCATGTCATGCTTTGGGTTACTAGAGGAACTCCGAGTTTAATGCTTCTCCACTGGTGGAAAAACAGAAGGCAAGTGGCTGGAGCTGTAAAACTGACTAGTTATGCAATAATTGCCCCAGACTCCTCAAATTAGAAACCCCACACGAAAGGCCAGTCTCCACTGCTGGTGAATCGTGTGGCTGATTCCATATTGTATCCGCAACTCGGCCGCGCAGCCGGAGGCGCTACAACTTTGTTCCAATACAACAACACCCTATCATCAGGCAAAGCTTGTGTCTTTGTGCTAGTTATAACAGGGTATCATCCAATGCACAACAATAGGGTTATTGTCAGCCGCTTATCAAGCAAGCCAAAAACGCGATGAAAGCCTTCGAGTTCGTAGAGGTACTGTCGGGTGACAAGCAGGGATGTGTGCATGAATGCAAAGGAGAGAGCGCCGCAAGGACTATTCGATCTCGCGCGGCGGCCTACGGCCAGAGCCAGAAAAAGAAGAAGAACTTATGTAATTTGGATATACGTGACTATTCTCAAACAGCTCAGGGACGCAGGCTGAAGGCCGGCACCTCCCGATCAAGGAATCGAGACGATTGCACGGGACATCCGGATCAGGCCCGAGAGGAAAAGCATATTCATTACAACTCCCATGCACAACAGTCACTTGTGGCTTTACTTCACATGGCGGGGCCACGTGATGTAGCTTCTGGTGTTAAGAATCTTTGCCAGACTTTTGCGCGTCCAATTACGAGCATTGAAGTTTTCTTACTCGAGCATTGTGAGTTGATTCCCCACTCTCGGAACCATCTGGGAACCCCAAAGCGCTGTACTGATTTAGCCCAGATATCCATCATTTAGTCAGTGATGAATATGCTGCAAAGGCCCATGGTGGCGATAGTAGGGCGCTTTTCCGGCAAGTTAGACCGCAGTGGATTCAATGGTCGCTCGCCAACCAGAGCATCCTGGATGCCACGATGATGGTTGCCTCGCGCAGTTTACTTTTCTTGGAGCCTCAAAATCAAACATATCGTATGGCTTTCCTAAAATACTATGCCGAATGCCTCTCTGCTGGCCGCACTTTTCTCAGTAGCAGTGCTAGCAGTTGTAGCGATACCGCCATCGCACTCATCATGGTATTGGCCGCTGAGCAGGTATGTCTCTCAATCTCGTGCTCACTGTTCCCGCCTGTACTCATGCTCCATCTTGTAAACAGCAAATATCCCAGAATCCTGATGGGTTCCGTCTCCATGGGGATGCAATCTTAAACATGCTCAAGATGCGGGAAACTCCCGGCGCCGCACCTTTGCCATCTTTTCTCCATCATTTCCTAGCATGGTCTGTTTTGAATCCAAAGTATCATCTGGTACATGGCCCAACGAAGGAGCATTAAGCTGCTGCGGCGGAACCTCAATTATATTGCGGCACGCTGTTCAAAAGGACTAGCCTTTCATTAGAGTAGCATCTGATTCTCTGGGTTCCTCTTAGCGTGACACGCATGTAAAATCATGCAGCGATAGTGGACAGCGTCAGTGGTGACAGATACATCATACTAGTCAAGGACGACAAAACATACTTTTGGATTCACAAGGTTGCTAATGGATCATGCAATATCATAGGGCCATTAGTACGTAGGAATTACAGCTTAGATTGATCGAGTTATAGAATGGTTATCTGTGCTTCATCAACAACCTCTCATGCTTGGCATAATGCTGTCAGAAATAAAGAATCAGCCCGGAGCTATTGGGCATGGGAGGTGCTTCAAACGATAACATCATCGAAAGACCTCACTAAATACATAGCCACATCGTGGAATCCAGGGCATTGTGCTCTACATGGTGTCCTGTTCATCACAACAGCTATAACTGTACCTGCTTGCTCCTTCCGGACTGCCATAGGGTAGGGGCATTCCGAGGATAGGCACAATATGTTGCTCTGTCAAAAGGAGTACATTTGTGCACCCCTTAGACGGCTCGGAGCCCAGCGTCTAATATACGAGTCTTCTGTTAATACGCAAAGCAGTGGACCGTCAAGGAAAGAAATCACATGCTCATTTTACACAACAAGATTATCGTGGCTTAGCCGAAATTATGCCGTGGCGAAACAACCCGAATGGCATTATCATTGATGATCATGAGACGCCCACATGCAACGTCCTGTAATTGTCACCAACCGCCGAAATCGCCAGACTCAGTATAGCCTTGATTGCCATTCAAGCATTGCCCCATGGCTGACACATATTGTGCATGGATAGTATGGGTCAGTGTACAGTATATCTTGTCAGCCCATACAGCAACATGTGGATTCATTCCCCCCTATTTTCACACCCCCTTTCCACGCTGGAGTATGCTGTGGGCTAGACTCTAAAAAGTACATGCGCAATGCCTTGATCGGGAGAAGTCCACTTTTCCGCCCCGATATGAGGAAACGGTTTCTGTGGCGGGACGCCACCTACTTCAACTTCACCTATAAGTGGATGACACTAATAACTTGTGGATGAAGCCCCAGCAGTGGCGCAATACTGGTATGTGCATTTGGAACCACTCCGACAAAGGCCAAATGCTGACTCATTTTCTGGCCATTGGGAATGCCGCTTTGGAGAAAACAATCAGCCTCGACTAGACTCGAAGCTGAACCACCCCCGTCCGACCAAATTTTGAGCTAGCATGCCTACCTACTCTGACCGGTAGTGGATCTTCCTCTGCATCTGGACTTCGAAGAATGCTCGCTTTGTACCCTACTAGGGTGCGGTGTTACTCAGCCGCCTTGACTTATTGGCCACCTAGGAGACGATCCTATTGTTTTCTCAACAGCTTTCATAATAGATTCCAAAGCAAACATGGTAGCTCCCAACCTACGCCAAAATTGAGTTGATGACATGATTTTTCCATAAGCATATCACGGATAATATCACTCTTACGCTCACCCACCCTGTTTTTGTCATAGTTTTAGACTTATATACCGTACAGAATTGGTTGAAGCGCCAGCAGAGTTCGGAAATGAACCGCCGGAATTGCCGTCAGTCGTTGAAATGGAACGATGAAGATGCTGTGACTACTTAAAATCCTTCGCTTCTCATAATTCGAGAATCCTTGGAAATGCCAGGCCAAACGTGTGTCCACTTCCACCATGCATAACCTTTCATGCTTCTCGATACTTTCCTGCCTCTTTGGAGCCGTTTTAGGTGGTAATGTCTTTACACCTCAAGTAGGAGGGCAAGAAACGGCTGATTTGGTGAGGACATGACAAGACCGTAGCATTGGTGAAGCTGGCTAACCGTCGCAGTCTCATTACCCTGTGGCATACAACTTGACAACATCTCAAACGAACCTCGACCCAGCATCGACAAATGGTTCCTTTTGGTTTTCTACTTTCGCCCGCGGGTCTGATGGCAGTGACTATTTTATCGTTTCGCATATGATTGCATGGCCACCCTATGAGTCTGTTATGTATCGAGCGTCGATATTAAACATTAGCGATCCGTCTCAACGATCGCAGTTCACGCAGCAATCCGCTGGGGCGTCCATCTATTCAAGCGATAACCGGCTCAATGCGACGTTTCCCACGTACAGCTTTGCATCAAATGATGGCCCTGCCGAGTTGCCTGGAATCCGAAGCTACAGCACTGTTCCTGGCACGGAATTTGATCTGATATTTGATATGTCATCGTCCCCCCTTCTCAATGGCGGAGACGGCATGTTTTGGAATAGTGGCGGTCTGGGATACCAATGGGCCATGCCAGCAGGAGTTACTCGTGGTTGGCTTAAACTCAACGGTAAGAGAGTCGAAGTTGACTCTGAGCGCTCATTGACCTGGTATGACCGGCAATGGGGACTCTCGCCACCCTTCTTCACCTGGTTCCAAGTACATCTGCCTGGCCCGAGTGAGGATAAGGCTGAGAGACTGTTCTCGATATGGAACTGGCAGGATAATGTCAACGGAGCCAAGTCGTTTGCTACATGGAGAATCGGCACTGCGGCGCAACAAATTGTTTCACCCAATAATTTTACGGTATCTTCGTCAAGGGTTTTCAAATCACCGAGAACAGGAAAGACGTGGCCATTGGATTGGACCGTGAGCTTGACTGATGGATTGAGGCTTGAGGTGTCCAGTGTCGAACCCGATCAAGAATTATATGCGGAGGGCATACCACTTTTAACTTACACCGGCTTTGTCAACATAACTGCCCACTACCCATGTGGGAAGGTTGTAGACGGATTCGGAGTTGTTGAGAGTTATCTCTAGGGACACCCAGTAGTTCGTGTCCAGCCTGTACTAGAGAGAGTTTTCAAGATACTGATTGAATTATTAATTTTAAAGGGGCAATTTGCGGCATAGGATATCTTTGTCACTGGCAAGACAGAACGCAAAAAATATCTCTGCTATCGTCGGTACCGTCACAAGATAGTTCCGACCATCGGCTGAGAAATGGTGCTCTCAAAGGGATGTAGTGGTGACTTGATGATATTCGGAATCTATTCTATAGAGCAAAGCACAAAAGGATATTATTTAAAACTAGTTGTACCCGTTTGCATAATTAATTAAGCACTGCTGTAGAAATTTCCATTGACAAGTCCAGTTGCCAATACTGACTTTAAACGCCTCCGTAACCACCAGAATATCGATTGCAAAGCGATGGAAACTATTCTACTTGGAGTGTATGTCAATGGACAAGAACCAAGCGTAATAGTCAGGTCTTCCCCATGCTGAGAATGCAAGTCTTGTGGACCCGTGTACCATTACTTCCGGTGGCTGTTATGATAGACTGATTTCTCCGCTGACTTATGAGTCGCGTGGAACCTGTTATTATTTGGTGGGAGATTGCGCAACGTGTTTGTAGAATCCATAGCTGAACAGTGCTTTCTGGATGGGCTATGGAGGCCTCCACGGCCAGTGGGCAATACTCGCAAGACAGGGACCATCATTCTCCCTTTCGAGTTTGTCCTGTGCTGTTAGTGCTTGCTGAATAAAATCACGGACACCCTTGCAAGCCAGTGCAGCTCACGCACACTGATAGCCAACGAGGGATACGTCGTTCACATCGTTTATTCTACTACGGATGTAACTTGCGGTGGATATGCAGCTGACGTGCTTCTGACCGCAGTTAAAAAAATTCAAAAACTCCGCTTCGACAGTGGATTGCCCTAGGTGCCATAGACTGCCACTTGATTGAGCCGAGCAGGGTGACTGTTCACATATAAGACATAAAAGGTACATGTGCAATTACTAATGATGAATAATGAGATACCCCGTATCGCATGCTCACTCGACTATGACAATTGTCGTAAATTATGGGTTGACACTAAGATACCGAGGAGTACCAGTTCTGGGCTAGAGATGTGGATTGAAGAGAATGATTTGTCAGGTTGTAGGAACCGACTTTCAAATCTGCAGCCAAATAGCATCAAATCGGCAGGGGATCTTGTTTTGAACAACCCGATGAACACTACGCCAGTTTATCAATCCAAAAACACACGCACTGATTCGAGACCAACTCATCTTGCATTGTTATAACTCACCTACTTCCTTGTGTTATTCCACCTCAGCGCGACTTCAGCCTCTCGCAGAGCAATCTTGACCACCAACTAGTATCTCTCTACACTGTCAGAACATGAACAGACCACATCTTATCTTCGGTTCCTGCTCCTTGCAAGGGCATGCAATTCCTACTCTGAGAGTTGCCGCAGCAATGGCAGAGCGAGGATATGACACAACAATCCTAATCAATGATGATCAAGGCTGTGGTTGACAAGCTGGGAGGAAATTTTGTTTCAATACCGTCAGTTGATCACTTATTAACTGCACCGGAGCGCTTAGCCCTACCCGAAGGGCCGGTTAGAGTAAATTGGGATCTCTTTCACATATTCATTGGTTCCATGTCTCCGCGGTATGATATCCTGAAGGAGGCCCTGGTCCGAGTAAACAAGAGAGCCCCAACGACACCAATTGTTATCATCGTTGAGCCCGGGTTTCTAGGAGCAAACCCGATATGCTTTGACGCAAACATCCTCAAAAATTTCTTGACGGTCACACCAAAAGTCTTGGGCCTTGGAATTTCCTGCTATCAGGGATACAGCGCAGATCTGGCACCATACATGCTCGTGTTGCCACCTGATGGAACCGAGTCAGGCCGGCTGCGCAATGAAGCTCTGAATCAATTGGTTCTTCATGGACCCATGGCTCCAGTGTTGGCCCAGTATGAAGAACGCCTAAAGGAGCTGGGAGTTTCAAAGCCAAGACCGTTCAGAACGATGGGAGACGCAATTTTACTTTGTCAGCAGCGTGTGTTAATGCTTCACCCTGCAAGCATTGATTATCCAATGCCAGACTTGCCAGCAAGAGTCAAATTTGTCGGAGCTTTACCGCCGCAGCCTCCGCCGTCTGATTTCTGCTATCCCAGTTGGTGGTCGAAGGTCACGGCAAGTGATAAAAAGATAATCATGGTGACACAAGGCACGGTGGACCTTGAATATGAAAGTCTCATCATTCCTACGTTCAAGGCGTTGGCAAAGCGAAACGACGTAATTGTTGTGGCCATCCTTGGAAAGCATGGCGCGCAGCTGCCGATTGGGATCAGTGGCCAACTACCAGCCAACACCTTTGTTGTAGATTACTTGCCCTACTCCGCTCTGCTTCCACATGCCGCTCTATGCATCATGAATGCGAGCTGGGGAGGAATGATGCAGGTGATGAGCTTCGGTGTACCAATGATTCTGACTGGTACAACTGAGGATAAGCCTGAGGCTTTAGCGCGGGCAAATTGGTTGGGCTTTGGTATGGGCCTCAACACAGCACAGCCGGTGGTCGAACAGATTGCTATGGCTGTGGAACTGGTTTTTAGCGATTGCAAGTTTAAATTGAAAACAAGGGACATTCAGTTGGAAAACGAGGCATTGCGGCCCTTTGAGCGCATAGAGAGGGAAATTTTGGACTTGGTAAACTCAGATTAGTTATTTTGTGCATGTTTTGGATCTTACAGAAGAGTTTGTGAAGTTAAATGAACATTGCTATTGATGGATTGGTATTTCAATACAGGGAGCGCCACCCTGGATCCGAAAACAGGCCAAGGTGACAAGATCACCGGAATTATCTCGCCATAAGGTACAGTAGACCTTGTCTACTTTGGGATTCACCGGGTTTGTCGTGTCAAAGCGGGTACTGATGAGCCGTGTCGTGCGATGCCCAGCATTGGGCCGTCTTGAGCAATGGCGTGGGCCGATTGTTGTTTCGAGAAACGGTCCAGCCGCAAGCAATCATGTTTTCAAATTTGATTTCAGTTCTCGTTGATAGCTCAAAAAAAACGGCATCAAACAAGGAGGCAAGACTACCAATACAACGGTCAGAAACTACCTACAAAATCCTTCATTAAGTTTAAGAGGGTGTATTCTGGGCAGGGACTGTTATTCGGTACCTAAAGCTGCTTCAACGTTGTGTTTGGATCGATCCCGACTCGGTTGTAATTAACTCCATTAAGTCCGGTCGTACACACAAGCGCAGACGTGCTACATTGCACCTGCTGGCGATGCGGGAGCACGGTGCGCAATAAGCGTCTCGCTCTGCCTTGGAAAAATGTCGGATTTAATACGTTTTGCAGATCATGATTTCTCAGCATATTTACTATTCGAGGGCAATTCGGCGTTTTGTAAATTAGTGATTTAGCGACTGGCCGTTATAAAGCAAGATGTGGCCGCGCTTTGAGAACGATGCATTGCTCAACATTCATCAACTCACACCTTCATAACTTCTATGGAACTGAAATTTACACAACTTCAATCTTCAAAGTATATTGATTTCACAATGGGCAAAGTCTGGCTCATTACTGGCACATCGCGCGGTCTTGGCCGTGCTCTCGCGGTTGGCGTCCTTGACGCTGGTGACTACCTGGTGGCTACGGCCCGAGACCCAGCGCAACTGGAGGACTTGGTTATCAAATATGGCCAGGAACGCGTGCTGGCTGTCGCACTGGATGTCACTGATCCATCCAGCGCCGCCGCTGCCATCGCCGCTGCGGTATCTAAATTTGGCCGCCTAGACGTCCTTGTCAACAATGCAGGCTACGCCGACGCCGCCTCCGTTGAAGACATTTCTCACGAGTCTTTCCGTGCTCAGGTCGAGACAAACTTTTTCGGTGTCTTCAATGTCACGAAAGCCGCAATACCAATCCTCCGGAAGCAGGGAAGCGGCCACATAATACAGGTTTCGTCTGTCGGCGGCCGAATCGGCTCACCGGGCATGTCTGCATACCAGGCAAGTAAATGGGCTGTGGGGGGCTTTTCAACCGCTCTGGCTGCTGAAGTCGTACCTCTGGGTATTATGGTGACCGTTTTGGAGCCAGGCGGTATGAAGACTGACTGGGCCAAGGGCAAGGTCAATGCGAGTGAGCCGTATCAGGCCACTGTATTCGCGCAAGCTGAGCGCCGTGCCAAGTTGAGCGAGGATTGGGCAGAGCCAAAAGACCTTGTGCGCAGCGTGCTTCATCTGGCCAGTGTCAAGGAGCCACCTCTACGCCTTCTCCTTGGCAAAGACACTGTTGCAATTGGAAAAATGGCGGCGGAAAAACTGGCTGCTTCGGATGAAAAATGGTTGAGTGTTACTACGTTGGCTGTATAATCCTACGAGTTCAGGCTACATGGTCAGAAAAATATACTTATTGCGTGACGCCCTCCTAGTAACGACTCTCGGTTTATACTGCTTCGGTGTCTAACTAGCTTCAACCACAGCATGGTTTCGTCTTGTCTGGGGTCGCCCCTTTAGCGTTACAATGTTGGCTTAAAACTTCTGCCACGATTGTCGCAGGCTTGAGCAAGGTTCCAACAACACCATGTGCACATGATCTCTAAGCTTGACTGATGGTGTTCTTGCCCCGTTCCAAGAACTAATAACCTTGGCTAGTTGGACGGCTAGCTGGCTGGCAAGTAGGCGCTACGGATTGCCTGTGCCGACTGAAGCACGAGCAGACTTGCTGGCATAGCACTGGAGGGGAGTTCTGGCAGAGTACTACGAGACTACTGACAGCGCACTATGCAACTACTAGCCGGGGAATCAATAATAATTGTTAGGGTCGGTCGGTGGCCGCAGCGGATTGGTGGACCTGCCAAAGCAGATCCGATTAATAATCGGCCGTTTCAACCGAGGGCCACTCTCGGCTGTCGTCAGGATCTGTGTGTGGTTTATTTTCTGTACATCCACTTGCCATGCGCGGTGGAATATTCCTTCATCAAGGGGTAGGGCGTATGTCAAGAAAACTGGCACTGTGGCGTACTGAGCATGTACCAAATACCCCCTCTCGTCTAACTTGATATCACATGCTTTTAGAAACTAAGCCAAAACCTGGTCTGCGTGGGAGGGCCGACTTCATCGGTACGAAAGTGGAAAACGCTGAATTCCTAGTAGTTGCAGGTCGAAATTAACGTGGCTTGCGCTTGGCGTCGAGATGTATGCTTAAGGGGGCCGACCCCGTTCTGTACACAAGTCCCTTGGCGATGATCGGATGCAACCTGCATGAATCATGGCACAGCCTGGAATTACCCGTCCGGGCGACCCCACGACACAAACGTGAGATGTTGCAACCAACTTGGCAGGTATAGCGAACTAGCGCGAGGCTCCGTCGCAGCGCCGCAACGCCGCAACGTGCCGTTTAAATGACCAAGCTTCAGCCGTTACTGGGGCTGCTACCGGTGGCGCTCTATCGTCCAAGATTCAAGTAAGCCACAATGCACAGCTCTCCACGAGGCCTTTTCAAACCAGCCCTGGAGCACGGCCTTTGCACACCACCCCCCTGTCCGGCTATTCGGTAGAACAACCCCTGCACCCAACTTGGCCAACTTGAGACTACCAAGAATATGCTGGCAATCGCATTTGCAACACGACAACGGCCTCGAGGCAGCAAAATAAAACTTGATTCCAAAACAGCCCAGTGGGTCTGGGGGCCGCCCGATCCACGCCATGTACGGAGTCTCGCCTTTAACACCCAGATGGATCAAAGCGGCCGGGAAAAGCGGAGGCCTTCTGGTTGAGGCGAAAACTTAAGAGTCTGCAAGGTCTTGTGAACTAGTAAACCTATTTAGGAAATCAGAGGTACACACGGGGCCAAAAAGAGGCCGATATAAGAATTAAAAAGCAGTCGATCATAACGAAATACCCTTTAACGGTAGATCAAATAAATACAACATGTAAAGAGCATTATACTTGTTATTACATTTTACTACATTTTCAAGATATTCTTTTAGGCTATCTTAAATCTATTCGGTCTTCTACGCTCTACTTGATGACCCTGGTTATCGTGGCGTAGCCTCCAGCATAGCTGTGGATCTCACTACTTCCCAGTAATTGGTGCAGAATCTATACTCCGTCGACTCATATTCTACCATTTGAAGAAACTTGATAATAGTGCTTACACAATAATTCCAATGCGCAGAGAACTGCAACTTGACAGGTGGCTGTACTGCCATAACGCATTGTACCAACATGTTTGATACTGCTTACAGTAGACATGTGCAATATGCATGTGGAATCGCGTGGCGCTATACCCATATTTCTCTAACAATTTTCGGCAGATGAGCTCGGTTCATTCGATGATCGGATAGCATGCAGGGTAATGGCTGGAAGAGGGAATCATGGCGATTACAAATGGTTTAGTAATTTTTACGTCTCAGAGAGAATGGTATTGCATTGTGCGGTTGGTAAACATGTTCGCCATTGGCTCTTGGAGGCGTCTTGTAGTGTAAAGTGCACTGGTAGCAGACAGTTTGTCAAACCGCCTTTCCGCCTGGCTCAATGGTCGCGTCGAAGGGATAGCAGCAAAAAAGTACCAAGCACTTGTAACTCAAGATTTTCTAGAGATACTCTAGTAATGACCACACAGATTACGGCTGAAGCGGATGCTTGAGAACATACTTCCTAAAGCTCGTGTTCCCCCCGGCGCTGAAGAGCAACTTCTCCCGTGCTGCATCCACCGTCGATAGTATCTCAACAGGTGGAAGTACAACTCCATCACCGATATTTGCAATTGCCCATTCCGCAGCCCGTATGTTCCTATAATGCCATTCATAATTCGGCTGAACAAGAGGATCAGAAGGCGACCAAGGATGCACAGCATTCCGACAAGCATACGCCAGCGTCCACTTGTGTTTGGTGTCGCCACTCGGCGGTATGGCAGTGGCAAATGAGGCCTTGTCTGGACGTTCGCAACATTCTTCGCAGAGTGGCATTGATGGAACATCGCCCTGTCCTGGACCAACAGCAGCAATGACATGCATCAGCCCATGAGATGAGTATTGTTTAACCGCGTCCTTGATCTTTGCTGTAACATCCGGGTCATGATAGTCGAAGCATTTCGTAGCCCCGGCAGCGAGCAGAGCATCATGATTGGCAGGTGATGCAGTCGTGAAAATAGGAAAGCAATTCGCTTTTCTGGCAAACTGGATTGCGAAGAAGCCAACCATGCTGGCCCCGCCCCAAATGAGTATAGCCGTTGTCTCGTGAGTGCCAGAGCTCGAAGGATGAAACGGAAGCTCAAGGATATTGAAGACGAGGTCAGCCGCAGTGTGGACTACAACTGGCAACGCAGCCGCTTTGTCTAGAGCCACGTTTTCTGGAACGATACTGATTCTGTCCCGCGCGACGTGATAGAGCTGATGTGTACCGTACTGCGGCGGCTTATCTTTCAAAGGCGCAGCAAAGCCGCACACTCCATCTCCAGGCTTGAACCGCCCCGCATGAAGCCTGCCCGACTGGAGGACGCAACCTGCAAAGTCATAACCCGCGACGCAGTCTGCAAATCCAAATTGTGCATGACTGACGTCAGCCGGATTTACACCAGAAAAATGGACTTCCACTAGGACTTCTGCCTCGCCAATTTCATAGCTTGAAGCTCCCGGACGGGCATCAACTTCACTCTTCTGGTTCACCCAAAGCGCCAAACCTTCCCGATCTTGCATTTCTCCCCGAGTAGATATAATGGCTCGTTGCAGTTTATGGTGATGGAAAGCACGGTTAAGAATATTTCAAGGTTTTGATGATATTTCCTCTGGCTTGAGGCGTGGGTGGTGTATTTGTTCAGTTGAGTAATATGGCACGCGCCGTATCTCAATGATCTGAGCATTATAGATCAATTATATTTGTCATAATTCACGTGATAACAATGCAAGGCTAACCGGAGATTCTTTCAGCAGTCTAGCTCGCCGTGTTTAATATCCGAAGGAACTTTGTACTTTTCCAAGTTATTTCGTAATTACTGTCGTTTTTCCCCAGCCGAGTGCCGAGTACGGGGCTGATCATCGGCTGACTCGTACTCTGGGTAAGCACTTAAGAGACCATACGGTTGGTTGATACATCGTCTAGTTGGTTACGGACTTCGGAGCACAAGCATCATCACCGTGCAATTAAACCGCTAAATTTACATTATGCAGATCCAGTGCACGAATAAAATAGGGTTTTGAACACTTTATATGGGGACATCTCTTACAACTAACGTACTTGGAAGGTAAGCATTCCTTGCCCACCCAGCACCCAGGGTGTATTACTCGGCCGCCACCCCACCCGTGAAGAACGCCTCGCGGGTCTCCTAAAATTTATACAATTTAAAGGGTTCTCCCTATTGACAGATCAAAGTTGGCTGATGGCTTTCACATTCCGTATTTATGGTATGCATGCAAAGTTCTCACAAAAATAGTCATCAGGTTGCGTATTGTGAATATCTCATACATGTTGGTAAATTTCAAGCAACAAGGGCCCATGCAAACAGTACTCATGAAGCACTGGCAAAGCGATCAGCAGTCGGCCCCTGCCCCCTCCTTCGACAATGGCAACACTGCCAAGGAGGTCGCCAACGAGACTTCAGCCGGTACGTACGCGCATATGGGTAGCCCCATTGCAGCTGAAACCATGCCAGCGGTTGCCCGAGCCGCATATCAAGACTCTATACAGCTGTAGCTTAAAACACGAAATGCAGTGACAGCATACAAGTTGTGTTGGTGAAGACCCGAGACTGACGTGCCCTACTTGCAGGATCTCCAGATTCCGCCACATCCCCCTCGGATTTGGAGAAAAATAAGAAGGCCAGACGACGGGCTCAGATTAGGCGAGCCCAGATCCAGCATCGTCAACGAAAAGTTGAGTATATAGATCACCTCGAGTTGAGCATTGCACAACTTCGAGATATGATCTTCCACACACAACAAGAGGCCGCAATGATCAAAGCCGAGAATGAAGCTATGAAAATGGCTTTAGCAGACTCCAATATTACCGATTTCTATGCAACAGCCAAGCCTCAAGTGGAGCCGAGTGATGCTACCGTCGCAGCGTCAATATCGAGTCCACCGTCAAGTACTGAGGCACTCAAAGAGAGCGAAATTAGTACTATAGAGAGGATTGACGAGAAGACGGTCACATTGGCCTTCAATGAGACCGTTGGTACGCCTTGCTTTAGCATCAGCTCCCATTCACCACCTGTCCACAGCATAATTGCATCAGATTCTGAAGAGGAGAAGAGGTTTTTGTCGCCTGAGCAGGAGCAGGCTGCAATCAATTTCATTTTGTGGTCAGTAAATGCGATCAAGCCAACTCCTGCCAACAACTTGCTAAAGCAATACGCGTAGTCTCGAAAGAGTGTGCTGGGACTGCTTTGCTCCCTGTGATTTCGATTACAGAGATGGGGCGGACCAGTCCGGTAGAATCGGCGGTCATATGCTGATGGCGAGCGCATTCTGCATGGCCGGCGCGCCAGAGTCCGTCTACTCAGAACGCGAAGGATTCCGGACTTCAGCAAAGGCGCCCTACCCCGTTCTGCAATGGAACAGTAACAGCTTCCAACTCTACGAGCTTTACGATCTGGCGCAATCTCTCCATTATGATGGGACAGAAGTCACACCCGTACAGGCGTGGTTTGAGCTCGCTCGACGCTATCCTGCCGAGCTACTACTGCGGGAAGATTTACAGTCTAGGCTGCAAGTCGAGCTCATGGGCGTTGTGCGGTGTGTTCACTATGGCGCGGTAATCGAGACTGGGGCGTTTGAGAGCATCATTTCTAGAGTGTTGGGTCCGCCGAGTCAATAAAGCTGCGAAAAGCGTGGCAGAGGGGATGTAGTAGTGACAAAGGGTGACGCGCCGTCTATTAAGCCTTCAGAGTAGCAGAAGAGTGTTATTAATTTCATACATAGTTGGCCATTTTTGGAGCCAGTGTTATATTAAACAAGTACATATAGGGCATGCAATCCTGATTCCTTGACAGCCTGAGTGCCATGCAGTAGTAACCTCGAGGTTGTAAGACTTAAGCATGCTTATAAACTCGCCCATGACTCTCTGGCCCTTTTTAGGCCATTCTCAGTCGGATTACCAAACAGCCGTAGTCCAACTCTTTGACCAAATTAGATTTGTGCCTCTGGTGCATCTGTACTGAGAGGTACCCCCTCCTGCACAAGAAGGCTTCCAACAGATGCCGCATGTCGGATTTTAACTGCCTCGGCATAATCAGGGTCATTGTAGAATGTTTCAAAAGAGAATTTAGAAGGAAACTCTAGAATGACCATACGATCTGTAAATGGTTCCCCTTCCTGCGTAGTGATATCTCCACCGCGAGTCAGGAAGCGGCCACCATGACGCTTTATGAGAGCTGGTGTAAGCTGCGTGTATTGTCGGTACGTCTCTGGATCCTCAACTTTGACTTGAAGAACAATGTAGACGGTCATTGTGTGGATTTAAAAAACTTGGGCTGGATATATGGTGGATGATTTTGCTTTAGCAGTGCAGTATAGATGCTAATGCCAAATGGCTGGTTTGTATTTATAATGTGAAGAACAAGAACAATTGCGCCGCGATTGGCGGTCGAGCAAACCCATCTCCCAACCTTTGCCAGAATATCCCTCCATCCAATAGCGCTCCACTTTCCTACACTAAGGGACGTACTTCCTACCAAGCAACTGGTGTCAAGCCTTTTTCTATCCTCAGAATACAGCTCACATCAACCACAGTCGTCTGCCTCGAGAGCACAAATTCCAAAGGTAGATGTTGGAGGGCATGTGTATTGTGTACTTTGCTAGTCGCATACTATACATGCTATGCAGGATAAAGCTACCCCCTTTGGTAGGGTACTGCTAGTCGGCGTCTTCAATGGCACGATGCAAGACAAGATTCCAAGATCCCGCGCGCGGCTCATCCACTTCTCGAGGCTCTCACCCCCACCCGCCTTATGGCCCGCCCTAGTGCTTACTCCAATATTTCTGTGCGTCGATCACTACTTACTCACCTATCGGGTTAAGGCATTGTCATCCTCATTTTTATAACGGAGTATTTTTTCGAGTCGTACGCGTGGGTTTACGAGAATTTCGCCACAAGTCATTCGGCCGACTGGACTGGAGCGTATACGACGGGAGCGTATAAGGTGGATACATTTAATGATTACACAAGTAGTACTATCACGTCTCCAGACTGGGGCGTAGAACTGGAATTCTTTCAGAGTTCCTTTGTAAATCCACGTGGCGACTCGCCTCCCTGGAATCTTTTGCAGCGCAGAGGCATAATTCTTCTTGCTGCATGCTACGCATTCACTAACTCTCTCACGACAATCATGGTTCAACTAGCATCCGTGAGGGTACAATAGAAAAGAGTGCTCATACTCACAGTATCTGCTAGTAATATACTCAGAACCTATAGTAATTATTGCTGGCCCATCCAAGTGCTTCGGAGCGAGCCATGTCGCAATTTGGCTAGCTATCTTGCGGCTACGTACAAGCAGCCACAAGCGAAGGAACAAGGATTCTAATGCAGAAAACTAGACTAAAATTTATGCACAAGGTCTATGTTGACGCTGATCCCACATTGACTAGTTGACATCAGCACTTTTCTCTGCTGGGCCGGCTTGCAGAGCGGATTGAAATTTAGGAATCTGGTGCCGCAAACGCCAACAATCGACACTGACTATCCAAACGATCCTTCGCCGATGATTCGTTGGCGCTACGGCACTAGTGCTGGTTTGTTAAACTGACAAATATCTTACTAACATGCATGCCTTGCGCCACGAGTCGTAATCGGCACAAATCGCCAAAAGCGGCAATTCAAGCTGCATTTTAAATGGGGATAGTACACGCCGTACAAGAAAAGGCCATTTCAGGTGGCGCTGCATGCGACGGACAAACTGCTTTCTATGTCTGTTCGCCTTTCCAACATATGGCTCGGTTGAATGCCGAGAACTGTTGAGTTTCAAGTTCTGGCGGTGGCGGCGAGTAGACTCCTGCATATGCCACAATGGATAGATGGCTTTTGATTTGATTGTAAAACTGCCGACGGAGTAAACTATTGGAATATTATGCCGCTTTCTTGTCTAGCTTCATTCCGATCAAGCTCACCGAATTGCAAACACATACTACAGGTCAGAAGCCGCGAGCAAATGGTTCAAGTACGCTTGCGGTCGTAAAACCATGAATAGACAATCCAAATCAGTAACCAGTAGTAAAGAACACTTTTAGCTTCCTGCTTCTCGCCATCTAGCGGTATCTATATCTAGGAGTAGAGGCTCGTCGACGGTTCGGCTCGATTTTTGGCAAGTCAAGCCGTCGCAAGTGGCTGTAAAAATCCTCGTTGTAGCGGTCGAATAAAGTTTCGTAAATTTTGGAGGAGAAAAGAACCACGGCATCCAAAAATTCAAAGAAATTACCAATCCGTCTTACGCATTCTACGAAGCTACAGTCAACAAGTCAGATTACCAGGCTTTGCGTTTCTCAGATAATTATTCACTGCATCACTAGCTGGCAGCAGGTGTTGAGACGAATTGCTATTTCAATGGTTGCCCAGTCACCTTGCAAATCGGATCCTCTGTTCTGAAGGTTGTGCACTAGATCAAATTGTCTGATCCAATTGCCAAATCACAATCACCTTCTAAGACCTGCAGTACGTCTTGCTCAATAAATCCCGGCCATTTTTCTTCGAAACGAACATGCGGTATCAGTCGTTTAGTTACAGCTTCAATATCGATAAGCCCTTGTTTGTACCGGCTGTGCTTTGTTATCATATCCCATGCAGCACCCATACTAAGAAGTCGCCGTCCACGCCCTGATAGGCTTTCTTGACAGTCTGCGAAAAGATCTTGACGCATGGTACAAGAGTCCAATTCCACGTAGCCAGCCACCGGGTCCAAGATTTGCGAGTGCCGAAGGTCACTAGCTGCTTGGGTTGTAGCTAGCAAAATTGCAGACATCGATTGCAGTTCCGCCGCAATATGATCATTTTCCTCTGCTGCTTGCTTTCGTAGAGCCTCTAGGTCCATAATTCTAGTTTCAAGATGCTTGATATAACCCTCTTTTCGGTGCCGGTAAGCTCGCTGTCTAGCCATGTTCCGTGTTAATAAACTATCACAGAACAATGACTGGGTTAAAACTTACGCCGCACGATTCTGGGCTTTGCGCCGCGAATCGTTTGAGCTTTGATACTCTTCAATGTCACTATAATGCGTTATTTTAGAGCCCTTGATGGTAACAGCCCTCATTTTCTTCGCTTCAAGGTTATTATTGCTAGCGACTGGGCGAAAGTCGATTTGCGGCTCAGTTGCTTGGTGTCTAATGGAACTATTGCTCTCAACTTCATGCACCTTATCACTATCGCTGCTTTCCGCCCGAGTAAGGTCACAGCCAGGGTTGAAATCGTAAGACCCAAAGTAAGGGCCGCAGCCGGCGCTCGATGCAAAGTCGTACTCTGCCTAAATATCGAAAATTGAGTCAGTATCAAGCAATAATTTAGAATGCAAATGTGGACATGGTGAAAGGATTTGAAGAGAATAATCATAGTGCGATAGCGAGACCAGCAGCTGCACAAGGCGCATCTGTGGAACGGAGTGTCGGCAGAATTGGTCGCTCTGGAGCACCAAACTGACCGTGGGGAGCATGTAGCTAAAATCACTGCTGATACGTTCTTGCCCATTGAAGGGCATTTCTATGAGACTCGTATTATTATTCTCATATGAGTGCTTGTTTAGACATTGAGCATAGGATCTAAAATCCATTGTTGCCATATCCTGGACCCTGCGCGAGGTACGGCGCTAGTTTTGATGTGAGACTCGTTGTTACGGATCGTGCTGGAAACAATCGGCAATCATGGATCACTGAGTGATATTAGAACATGAAACAAATGTTAAGAAATGCATCAATCGAATTCTGTTGCAAGTTTACGCGCGAATTGATCCACGGTTCCTCTGCCAAAGTGCAAACTAACCAGCATTAGTGTTCTGTTTTGAGTGGGCTTGTCCCTTTATTTATAAATTAAGTCTCAGGCTGGCCGTGACTGCTGCATGCAAATCTGCCGCACCAGCTAGTTAATCAGTAGTGCTGATGACAGGAAATTGGCCGAGCACATGTCAGCGACCAAAAGCAGAGCGATTGGGTTCAAAAAGCAACCCAAGGTACCAAATTGCTCCACGACGCAAGGTAGGTGGGCTTTCCTCCGTAGATCAAATGAGCCTCTGCAGCCGTCCTGTTCCTCCTTACATCAGAATACTTGATTAATTTACTAGTTCTATATTTCTAAGTCGGCACAATGCACTTTGAATTTACAAGATAACGAGAGAACTATTTCTGGTAAGCTGGAGGTACATTCTTCTGCAGCAGGAGTGCGCAAAAAAGGCAGTAATTCTGCCTGCTTTTGTCCCAGCGCAACCACGATTTGCCCACCATGCACTTTCCACGTCTGATTTAGTAGGATAGGTATTAGGTATCCCAAGTTCAAGGTTTAAAGTCGAGGGTTTCTCATATACAAGCATGTTAGTACTTTACCAAAGTCTTCATTTTACGACTTCATCTCGGTATAAGATTTGGGGTGAATTTGTCATGAGTGGCCTGGTTAGCTCGGAACCGCTCCATATTAACTTTTATATGCAATGCCTGCCACATTTTGTATTCCGTTCATCCTGGCGATTCAGTTTGAGATCTTCACATAGAGAATCCTGGTGCCGTACTGGAATGCATCTATTCTTGTTATACCTGGCTTCAATCTAATTTTGGCATTTGTCGGTACCACTGGATAATTCACGATAACTGATCCACTAAACAGGCAGCGCAGAATCCTACCTCTCCAATAGAAATGTCATCCAGAATTGACGCCTGTCCTCCTGATTTAGCGGCGTAGAGGATATCCTTATCCAGACAAGTTCTCCCAAAAACTGCAGACGCCGCTCCTTCAACCAAGGTAGGATTTGGCTCTCCGGCAAATAATTTGAATTTTCCAGACGGCCGAACGTCGAATATCTCATTGGTATTATTAGCACAGTAACATACGCTGTTTCGCCGCGCTCGTCAGTCGCAAATCATCCACCATAAAACCAGTCCCAGTAACCTTGGAAGCACCAGTTGTCTTACCCAAATTCGTATTGATAGCAACTCTTTCAAAGAGCTGCTTAGATATATTTAAATAATAAAGGTTTTCACCATGCAGGGTGATGGCGCTGATACCGACCGTGAGGGTAGCGTTCTCTTGGGGTAGGAATGTCTCATCACTGACGGTGAGGGCATACTCTCCCGTTTCAACGTCCATGCGGTATACCGTGCCACGTGTGCTGTCTGCTACGAGAACAGCATTTGACCCTGCTTGCAGCGCCGCGATGCCATGCGAGAAGTGCGCCTCTGGTATATCCGTTATCTTGGCCACCTTTGCATCGCTCGCTTGCTCGTCGAAGACGACATTCCAAGTATACCATGAGCCAGGAATGGGGCCAGTAGTGTGAGTAGTAACCCGTAAAGTAGCATGCTCAAAGTTGAAGCAGCTGGATTGAATTTTGTTTTGCAGTTGTTTGTTCATGGAAAGCAAAGACTGCATTTAGCGAGCGAAGGATCACTCTTTATTCAAATCCGGACGCATTTCACTGATATCAGGATTTGCTTTGCTAACAATCTATCAATTGCAAATGGACTTACACTCACCTACATGGGCACACCCGTGCGGTGGCAAGAGAACTACCGAACTGCCGTCGCGAGAGGGGTGACTGGCTTATTGTCGAGCTGGCCTACGGTGCCCTCGATCATGTCCCAAAGTGTCTGGCTTGTTAGTGCTTATATCAAACAAACGAAATATTCCATCAGAAGGCTTTTGTATATCAGGCGAATATATCCGCCCCACTCTGAGGCCCAAATGATAGGTAGTGAGGAGGTGGGAGGGTATTGGCCTGGCGTGCTGAGTTATCATGGCTGCGAGACAGGCAGAAAGTGCCAAATTTGGACATCTTTAGCGAAATTTGCAAGCCATGTGCACTACTGAGCGCAAAAGTTGGCCACCTTGCCCGAATTCACACGCGGATGATAACCAAGTTACCCATCTCCGCCATGTGGAGCTTTAAACAGGGTAGCGAGTTATTACAACCGACGGACTAGTTACGCTTAACCAAGCCGAGGTTGAAACCGATTCCAGGACATCATAATGTAAGTGACCGCGCGTGGGTACGAGACAGGTATGTGGATCTTGCAAAGTGCAGCCATGAGGAACAGAAACTTATTTCTACAACGCACCTAGCCCAATATTGTATTCACGCTGTGAAAATTGCTTAGAAACGAACTTCCGCGGATTATTACCGCTTCCCTGCACATTCCTGATACGTCATATACCCCGAGACTTCCCCCAAGTTTCAGTGCTGCCTCGTCTCTCAGAAACCACCCTTAGAGTCTTCAATACACTCTTCATCAAATTCCAGGCCTAAGCTTACCATCTGTAGAAGTATTACTTACACCGTCTCAAATGGGCTCCAGGTTATCCTTCTTTGATATCCTGCCGGGCGATGAGGGTGGTTGTGTTGCACTCAGCCCCTGGAAAAGTGAGTTTACACATCTTATTTGCATCCAAAGATATGTCACTGACGATATTGTGAGGTCAAAAGCCCGCATAGCACTTAACTACAAGGCTGTGCCATACGAGACCGTCTGGTCCGAGTATGTTGAGCTTCCTAAGACCCTTGGCGCACGAGGCATCTTGCCGAATGCCAGTTCTGGTCCCTGGAACCCAGAATACTACTCCCCTGCCTTGGTACTTCCTGACGGCAGGACTGTAATGGGTACTCTTGATTGCGTTACGGTGCTTGAGGAGCTTTGGCCTGAGCCATCGCTGCGCCTTGATAATGGATATGTGGAAAAAGCCGACCAGGCCACCATGGCAGTGATGATGGGGAGCATCGGCGACGCTTTTCCCGCGTACGCTACAAACTGTCTCACCCTTCGCGATCGAGAGTCCTTTCAGCAGACTCGGAGTGCATGGTTAGGTGTTGCGTCGTTTGCAGAACTAGCCGCAAATCCCAACAACACAGGCGAATCTGGTTGGAGGGCAAGCGAGCTAGGTTTACAGGCTTGCGTAGAGCTATTATTGGAAAACGAGGAGGGGCCATTCATTGAAGGGAACAATTTTAGCTACGCTGATTGTATTCTTGGCTCAGTTTGGATGACGTATAAGCGAATTGGTGAGAGGTTCTTTAAAAGGATTATGGCTTATGATGAGCGACTGCAGAAGCATTACGATGCCTGTCTTCCATATCTACCACGTACCCACGAATGAAATACTCTTCCATTGAATAGTTGATTATTACAATGCACGAGCTTAGTCGCTGACGCTGAAGGACGTCTCCAGGGTTGTTATGGTACGCTTATATAGGAAGAATCAGCTGATTAGCTGCAGGATAGATCCAACGCGGTACTTCCATTGTCATATTTTCTATCATCATAAATCTTATAGAGCCAATATGTATATTGATCCTTGTAAACAGCTCTAGGCTGCCCCTAGCACCGTCGACGTGTCATCACTAAATGATTATACATGCCGGGCTCCTACAGCGCATCAACCCACTCTAACAGGATGCTAGGCTCTAATCTCTTCACGCTGTCGGTATCCGCATGTACGTTTCTCACCACACCGTTCTTGTCCACCAAAATGTTGGTCGCCACAGGAATCTCACCCGAACTATCACCATTACGTGCAGCAAAGTCCACGCCAATCTGCTTCCTTACTTCTATCAGCGAAGCAGACTGCTTCCATACCAAGCCAAGTTGCCGCGCTGGAGTATTGCCTTTATCCGAAAGCACTTCATACTTTAATGCATGCTTCTCAGTCATTGTAAGCGCGAAACTGGGTAGCTCGGGTGAAATGGCCACAAGAGTGACACCACGGGCCTTAAAGTCTTCGAAGTATTTTTGCAGGAATGGTAGCACAACATTGCAGTACGGGCACCACTCGCCGCGGTAAAATGTGATAAGGACGCCTTTCTCAGCGGACGTGAAAAGTGACGACAGGGAAATTTCTGTACCAGCCGCGTTTGAGAGCGTAACGCTTGATGGGAATACTGTGCCGGGCTTGATAATACTGGCCCTATCAAAGTCGGCGTCGAGTTTGGCGTATGCTGTGGACATAATATTGCTCATCTCTTCAGGAGCTTGCGTCCAAATCGAGTCTTTAAACCTGCCGAGTGTTTCAGTTTGTGTAGCCATTGTCTCTGATTAGGGAGTTCCTTTATGAACCGGTCCTTTTTTTCTCCAGTTAAGAATAAACAGATTACTCTAAGTGTACGTTGAGGGCCTTGAAGAGGTCAACGGGCCAGTTGGAGCGTTCTTAGGTACTTCACCAGCTACTCCTTACCATCCATGACAATCCAGCAATGCCGAATCCCACAAAGTTTCCAAATTTAGACTATTCATAAATAGTTCATTTCTCTCCTCTATCAATATTTTGGGAAAGGCTAACGGCTATCTCTTAGGAGAATGAACGGCACATGAAAATGCATGTGGGTGTACTAAAGGTTAGAAAAGGCTACCTTCCAAAAGGGCACCCAACAGGAGCTCAAAACTTTCGCCTCACACCCAGTAAAAGCTACCAATTGCCCCAGAGGTATGCGTTTCGTGGCGCCGCATGATCTGTCATGATGTGAGTGGGTTAAGTCTACATTCGCTGGTCAACGCACCGCTCGGCGCTGCACTCGTGAGATTGCCTATGTGACCCAACATGTAAATTCCGTTCCTTTTCAACAAAGAAACAAATTCAGCAAAGTAGCGAGTAAGCCCCGCCTGTGTGACGCACGTACATAAATAAAATCCACGAACTCCAGCCTATAATTCACCTTTCTGCTGTCACTATGTTTAATTCTATCTCAAAAGACCATGTTTGAGCCTCATTCTGAGTCCATGTTTACCGCATATTTGCTGCTTCGAATTCTTGGTCCATATATGTACAGCAAGTATGGTACAGCAGCCATAATGGTGCTTATGGACCCAAGGACTGTCAGCGTGTACTTCACACCTAAAGACAGATAAATCGGGCCACCAGCGATAGTGATACCCCCTGCAACCACATAGCGTGTAAAAACAAGAAATCCCAAGGCGGATGCAGAGTATTTGGTATACGCATCAATGAGGTACATATTTGAAACAATAAATATTGTTGTGATACCGTAGCCAAAGAAAACAGAAGCTATTAGAGGAGACCAGATTGATATCTCAGGCTGATAAAGAATATTATTACTCAATCGCAAGTTAGTTGAACGACAGCAGAACTCACTTTACTAGTCCATCCCATCCAGAACAAACTTATTGGCACAGCAGGGGCACCACCGAGCATTGCATACCAGAGTCTCATTTCAGGCGCCACTGAATTGGAAGAGCTCCGTCTATAGGACTTCGCAGTCAAGCTATAAACAACCGGCACCACGCAGCTGACAAGCAGTATGCCGACTAGCATTGCAGCCCAGCAGATGCTAGTCAGCCCAGAAGTCAAGTTGTATGTCTCACCAAATATAAAAGTATAGCCCTCCAAGAACGTAAAAAGGATAATATAGATAATAGTCAAATACAGCGAGAATAGGATAATAATCGGCTCAGAGTAGAACATCGTAAACGGTCGCTGAACAGCTACCTGCAAACGTTGACTCAGGCGCGCTTGATTTACTTCCATCGGGGCTCGATATCGTTCATCACCGGTTTCTTTGCGGAGTATTGACGCTTTCCAGTAAAGTATCAGATCGCCATATGTTTCGGGTTGAAACAAAAGGACTATTGCCAGTACTGCCCCTCCCATAAGAAGCATTACCCACTCCAGCCAGCGCCAGCCTAGGGTATCGGGAATATAGCTTCCAATGAGCTGTCCAATCATCGGTCCACTAAATGATGGTATTGCATAGACAGGAAATGCATACGTTTTCTCCAGCGGATTCCACAAGTCTGCGACCGTGCCACCAGCACAGCTTAGTGGTGTAGATGCGGAGAGGCCAGCGAGAAATCGAAAAACCAGGTGACTCTGGATATTGGGAGCAATTCCTGATGCCATAATGAAGATCAAGTACAATGCCATCGTTGTCAAGTAAATCGCGTTCCGCCCAAAAGTTTCGGAGAAAGGGCCAGAGATGAGTGACCCAACAGCAAACCCGATGAGGAAAAGGCCTTTGAGAATGGTTAGCCCCTGGATCTCTCAAGATTTGGATTCATCAAATGTGTCATTTCATACCCGTGGCTAAAGATCCAACAACCTCAGATACATGAAAGTATGCACTATATTGCTTTACCCCACAAGCATCAATAGCAGATGCTGCTGTGACCGAAATTGCAATCAAAGTAACCAACATTGTCATGAAGAGCTTGCTTCCCGTACTTCCATTTGCGGGATTCAAGGGGTCATTTCTTCCGTCCCATCCCACGATTATTACCTCCTTGGAGTCTTTTGGTTTCCCAGGGCATGGCTTTTGCAAGACGCCTCCTTCGCAGAACCTCTCACTTTTGCACTGGCATGAGCTTGAACCAGAATTCTACGCTGTGGACACCTGGACGTACCTTGTATTATTTTTCGGCCCAAGTTCAGTGCGTCTAGTACTAGAGTCTTCTTTTAGACGAGAGAGATGCTGGCGGACTGAATGTCGAACTCTTTGGTATTGAAAATAGGCCTCCATGGTTGCGTCACTGCCGCTTGCAAGGATTTGGGGGTGGGTGAGAGGAAAGAGAATGCATACATCATAATTTAAGTCATGAAACGGAGACAATTGTATTTGTATTAGACTGCACGACTGTAAAATTCTTTTCCAAGGTCGCTCGGCAACTTTTGCTGCTTACGAAGCCGACTCCGTATAAAGTTTCAGAAAAGTCTGACCGCACCTGATGCATGGAAACAAACCTACTCCACTGAGAGAACACGAGCCACTGCCTTACAGACCAAGTTAGTCTATAAAGCGACTACAATTCAGCGCGCTCTGAGTGTTGACCAATTCCAAAGATGTGGAATGTCTTCCACGGTTAGGAATTAAAAGTGGGGAGATATGCAGAACAAGGATCAGCATTTGCTGTTTCGGGACTGGCTCGGTGTCCGCGATTCTTGTGTAATTGGGTCGTTATGACAGCAACAGCCGTGGCTGGTTGCTGGACTTTGATGCTAAGCTAAGCTTGACATGGAATATGCTGACCTTACTCCTGGGCGTTGCACAGCTGCGTCAGGGTTACCTTTATCCTTGGAGTACGGAGCCCAACTGTCGCATTAACTACTCCAATTTGTAAGCCAACATATTGGAAATCCAGCTCTGACAGCTTCTAAGACTAAGTCAGTGTGCGATTCCAAAGCTATTAGATTGACGTTTTGTCTGTGAATGGATCTGCTATATAAGAGCTGAGAAACTCAGTGGTGCCAAATTCTAGCACCAGGTCGACAGCTTCATCCTCAAACTCAAACTCAATACTACTTCAATCACCCGTTGCCAAGTGCCAGAGCAAGATTTACCAACATATTACTTTCCGTACCATTAGCCCACCAGAATGGATTTGAACGGGCTGATTGAGAACAACAAGAAATTCGCCAGCACGTTTGACAGTACCGGCCTAGGTATCCGCCCTTCGCGGAAAATTGTCATTAGTATGTACTATTTGGTGCGCATTGTTTCATATAGTAACAGTTACTATAGTTACATACATGGATTGCCGCATTGATCCATTGGCAGTGTGTGGTTATAGGGTAGGCGAGGCTACTATTATCCGAAATGCTGGAGCATATGCAGAAGATGGCGCGCGGTCTGCTCTTCTAGCTACTCATGCATTGGGCGGTGAGGAAATTCATATCATTAAACACACAAAATGCGGTCTTATTGGAATCTCGACGGAGGCTGGCCATGCTCTTATTAAGAATAATCTGGGCCTTGAAGAATCAGAGGCCGTAGACAAGTTCCCCGTCCTCGGTATTGATAACCTGGAAACCTCGACAAAGGAGGCGGTCGCATACATGAGGGCACATCCGCTTCTAATGCCGAAAATTCGTGTCAGCGGCTTTATCTACAACACCGATACAGGTCTTCTTCAGCAAGTGGAATAGGTGAAAGTGTCGGTTTCTTGCTTCCAGTTTCCTACATGACTCTTGTCTTCTACATTTCTAGAAAAATAGCAACTCAGATTTAACCAGCTATGATGGGGACTATAGCCTCCCTAAGGAATAGTCCATAACAAGGTGTTCAGGAAATTAGGGTTCTCGTATTCACAAATGTGCTAGAATGCGTGTCGTACGAGTATAGACACAATGTCTACTGCTATGGCACAGCCGCTCAGCTGATTTCCTGTTACACCATAATATGTGTTGTAAAGGCGATGTCCAAAACTCCCAAAGACAGCAGGAACGCGGCGCCAAATGACTGAGTGCTTATGGGTCGAAGTCTCGCGCCTCTTTTAAATTGGTGCGTTGAGATTCCCGAGGAATTAAAAGGCTTTTTTGCGATGGTTTCGTCTTCACTCGGCATACTACCTGAAAGCAAGAGTAATGGATAGGAATAAACCTGATTTTCTTACTTTCAAATAGTAGAGATTGCCAACTAGCAAAGGCAGTTGGCGAGTGTCTTGATACAACATTACAACTAACTAATAGGGCTTACTTTTCACGTATTAATTACCAAGACTTCAGCAGTTTTCTATTTTATAGAAAATTTTCAAGTTAACTATACGTCTTAACGCATTGAATTTCTTTTATTTTGTTTTCTCTTTTTTCGACACTCCAAATCAGAAATTCAACTTTGCTAGGTGTGAACCCGCACTCTCCCCGTTATATAAACAAGATATCAAAGTGCCAGCTTCAAGGAATGCCCTTTCTAAAGAAGCAGCTTCCATCTTTAAGTCTACCGCAGCAAGTTCCAAGAGTAAAAACTGCCGTCACACAGCCCTTGGCTCCTTCTCCGCAGCAAGAGCAGCAGCGCTTCTCAATGCTCCGGCGGTCCTTTTACTATTAGCATTATGTTTCACAGATTGATTATTTTTGATGTTTAGGTGAGACTGCATAACAGAATTTGAACTTACGATGGGTTTCTCTCCAAGTTGGCTGATTACGTCCACGGCTTCGAGGTACGCGAAGGCGGCAGCGTTACGATCGGCCTGACCAAGCTCAGGGTGTGCGGCTTGGATTTTTGCTAGAGCTTCCGCTTTAGCACTGCCATCGGGAGCAGCCAGGGCCGGAGCCGCGGTGAGAATGAGAGCGAAGCTAGAAACAAGTCCGGGAATTTGCATTGCGACCGAGTCTTTCAGCTGTAGATTGCAGGTTTAGATTTAAACTGCGATATTGAGATGCTCTTTCTGTCATCAGTTGGCGGGAGGCTCCCTTTATATAGACTTCAAGCACGCTTCTCTTAATACGTTTGTGTTCCAGATACGCCATAACTTACCTACTGAAGACTACTAATCATCCTACGTCGCTTCGATGTGTCAAGTAAATTGAGGTCAGTAAGCCGCTGTCGGTTATTTTGAACATGCCTCTGCTTACAACCCCGTGAAATCTAATAATGTCAATGCCTTTTGACTGTGGAGGAGGGGCAATTCAGTAGAGTGCCTCAACTATTGCAACTAATGGACCGAGTTCCCTTTCAGCGGTAATGCTTCACGCTCTTTCTATCCTTGACCAGGATATTGAGACAGTTTGTCGCTATGGCCGCACGTTGGGCTTATAAAAAGAATGGGTAAATCGGGCGGTTGGCTGTTTTTAGGCTGTGAATGCGCGAAATAAAAGATGCATCACGTCGCTACCTCCGGGTGCGGAGGCGGATTTTGCCCTATGCGTTTTTTTTTAAAAAAAAAAGAACCCTACCCCAACCTGTCAAAAGATTTAACATATCCTTATTAGCGCAAAATATAAGCCAATCAAACGCCAGAATGCGAACTCGGTGCCTTTAAGATGGCATCGCTTCCTTCACCAGTGAGGACCGCAACAAAGAGAATCACAGATGACACACATAACCACAATGCCCACCTATTTTACCATAAATAATGCCGCCTATTGTGCCACAGGTGACCTATCAAGGCCGTGGCCTGCCTCAATGGCAGCCAGTTTGGAAAGCTTTATCCAACCGATACCCTCGCAATAGCATTAAATTTGGTGGCGCCTCATTGACAGCCACCGTTAGAGTCAGTTGTTTCTTAGTTTAACAATCCCTGTAAGTCTAGGTGGAGAAAACATATGACTATTCTTAATAGAGCATAGTGTATGGGGTGTTTTTTAAAATGGTCAGGGCAAAATTCGCTCCTTGCATGGCAGCAGAGCTTCAGAAGGAAGTGATCGCCACCTGCTGCGATCGCTTAGATGACCAACAATCAACGGGCAACCAACGGATAAAAGACCTAGGTCATGTCCCTGATTTATCGGGTACGAGAGAAAAATTGACAATACTTTCGGTTTCCATTTTGATGCGAGAATTCCTGGTAAGGAAATAAAAAGGATCTAATTGACTGCCAAGAAAGTACGAGAGAAACTTAAATACAATAAAGCATAACAAAAAAAAAATTAAAAAGGAAGTAAAAATATAACATATTAAGAGTAATTTAGACTTTTGGTATATTTATGTGGGTTTTATTTAGGCTGAAAAATTGCTGTTACGCCGCTTGTACTCTACTTCGTGGCCCTCTCTTATGGCGTAACTTTTGGGTCAGCAATTGCAGGGATGTTAAGCTTACCCATCCTACCCAACAGCGTGGGCTCGCTTATAGATAAATTCTCGAGGGTACCCCTGCCGGGAATACCGTCGTACTGGAGAGTGCAGAGTCGCGGGGGGGGAAGAAAGCACTCCACCGGCAAGCAGAGAGCAAGACGCAATATCTTCTTTCCTTCGCCTCCGTGTTCTCATTACTACTGGCCATCAAATTTACTCCTCATTCTACCCTATCAACTGATGAAGACCTGATATCTGCCTGAGGAAGTGTTTCTATTTGCTCCTTGCTTCGTTCCTGTTTGTTCGATTAGAACAATGACGGCAAAGCTCACCGCTGGTCAGCTTTCGGCTATTGGCACCATTGAAAAGATCTGTTCTGTATTCTCGTTTCTTGGTTGTCTGTTTGTCATTACCACGTTCTGCATGTCAAGAGCGTTTCATAAGCCTATCAATAGGATTGTGCTCTATGCCACGTTTGGCAACATGATGAGCAATATCGGCACTCTCATGTCTCGGTCTTTCCTTACCGACATTCACTCTGCTGGGTGTCAATGTCAGGCTTTCATTCTTCAAATGTGAGCCATCACTTTCCTGTTCAATCTTTGTAAGAAACACAGCTGATAACGAGTTCACAGGTTCATGCCCGCCGACGCGTATTGGACGCTAGCCATGGCGGTCAATGTTTATCTCACCTTTTACTATAAGTTTGACGCCATTGCTCTCCGTAGAATGGAAATTCTTTACATCATACTATGCTATGGAGTGCCCATGATGCCTGCACTGGTGTTTATATTTCTTAAAGACTCGAGTGGCACCAGAGTGTATGGCAATGCTGTCCTCTGGTGTTGGATTTCACTGGACTGGGACGCATTGCGCATTGCCTCCTTTTACGGGCCTATTTGGTGAGCAGAATATTATCTTAATCTCGTCATGACGCTAACTAGAATCAGGTTAGTGATTCTCGTGACGTTTTTTATCTATATTCGTGCCGGGCGGACCATCTACGAGGTACGCAAGCGGCTGCAGAGCTTCCACTCCGCAGACTTGGAACCGCGCTCTTTCGGCAATAGTCTGAATCGCCTCACCAAGACTGTAGAAGTCGTTGTCACTAGTCGCCCCATTTCTGGCACCGAGAATTCTCCTCATTTCGAACCAGCTGGTCAGAGAACTTCCATCACCTCTTCGCAGCCACAATCCTCACCCCGCAGCCTGGTGTATTCGACTGCGCCTTCCGACAACCGTGCTGCATCAGCCCCTTCTATCAGTGATGTTCAATGTAGTATTGACGGCGCAAAATTCGCACAAGAGAATGTCAGAAACTTTGGAACTGTGTCAGAGCAACATCACACGACGCGTATGCTGAGCCAGGCCAATCGTCGCAACCGCGAACTAAATGATGCGGCATGGACATACACAAAGTGTGCTATTCTCTTCTTCAGCGCCATTCTCATTACTTGGACACCATCCAGCGCCAACCGTGTGTACACGATCATTCACAGGGGCCAAGTCAGCGTGGTGCTCAATTTTATGAGTGCCTTTGTGCTCCCGTTGCAAGGGTTCTGGAACGCTGTCATCTACACCTTCACCTCGTGGTCCGCATGCAAGGACCTCCTACGTGACCTGCGCAAAGGTCGCGCGCCAGATGCTACCGAGCTCGTCACGGTAATGCTACGGGATTCTTCGCATGCTGGGGGGCCTGGCCAGCAGCCTCAAGTTGGAATGCATGCCCGCCACTTTGGCCGTGGACTCTCCAGCCGTTCGAAGCTTTCTAACCGATTAAAACCGTTTGATACAATGAGTGCCAAGGAGCTGCGTATAAGTTACCCAACAACTGAACCTGGTAGCTACTAATTCAGAATCCCGCCTTCTTGCTTTCGTTTGTGTCCAGCACAGTCCCATATGCCCCATCATTCTTATTCGCAGCGTTTTTTTTTTTTGGCGAGCTTTGTAAGATGCTAAGCCAGACGTTGTGCAATCAACAACATTGGCTGGATAGGGAGAAGTTTGCATTTAGAAGTTAGAGGTGATGAGGGAAGCCGGGGCTTTTAAAAAAAAATGTAATTTGAAAATGTAGCGACACTGAGACAACGTGGATCATTTTCTTGACAGCGACTCTTTATTTCTGGTAAGAAATGGTTGGTGGTCGAAGGTTAGTGGCCGCCACGCTCATCACTAGTGCATCGGATACGAGATGCAAAGAGAAGAAAAAAAGGCGGGAGCAAGGAAGAAAGAAAAACAAGGCTACAAAACCCCGATGGTCAGATCGTCGGCCTTTGATACCTACGTAGTCGCCAGCATTCCCTTGTGGCAAAGGATGAACCTGCATATCCACTGAACATCTGTCAATCACATACTGGAGTTGCCGTGGCTGCCGCACAGCTCCACAAGTCAAACCTGGAATTACTACATCGAACGGGTCTCTTCTTTTCCTTGTTGCACCTATGTTTCTGCTGGTAGCCAATGGTAAGCTTGATCTTCAGGGGAACCCGCTTGTACTGCTGTTGATACTTACCGACTCTGTCAAAGCGAGTACTTTACATTTATCAGGGCTGTGGTTGCTAGAGGCTATGACGCGCGTCCCTCAAATCCTTTCATGCAGCTCCTTCTTTTCTAGCGGTCATTAGTGTATGATTGTTTGCCTGTTGCCGCTGGTGTGGCTGCCCATCTCCAGTTAACCAGGCACATGCTGTCCAGTAAGATGCGCCAGGGGTAAACCTATCTCAGGCTCAAGACAGTTCTGCTTCTGAGGGTCTCGTATCTGCAGCTAACGTTATGCACATTCAATTGAGGCGCAGCAATGATTTACAATGGAGTAGCAACATGCCGACCATCCCGTATTGAAAAGGGTAGCAGAACAATTTCATTCTAACAACCCACTCCAATTACAGTCACTCGTTACCAGTCTCATTTTAACAAGATTGGATCTTGGCAAATTCACGTCTTGGCTATTGTAAACAGGCCTGTTAAACTCTGTCACGCCTCCGCCCATCCGGCACGATCCTCCGTCCATTGGCGCGAAAATAATCAGGCTACGCCAAGCCGTTCCGTTGCGACGCCGCCAGCCTTATAATTCCCCGGCGCTGCAGGCAACATACCACGTTCTTTGGGCCGGACGCCTTTTTGAAAATCTTTTAATTGCCGCCCCTTCCTGGTTATTGCTTGCCTTTCGTGTATCTGTCGTTGTTCTCTTTGGAATTCATTTTCCACATTTCTTTCTCAGAAACCGCCCACCATGGCTGGTTATGAAGATAAAGGCGAGATCAACTCGTACGGCAGGACAAGCCAGGCGGCTAGCTCCATGCCGTGGTGGAATCCGCGCTACTGGGCGCGCAAGATCTGGATCGCCATTGCTGTCGTCGTTGTTGTTGTCATTGTCATTGCCGTTGCTGTCGGCGTGACCGTCTCCAAGAATAATGCCTATCCCAACTACACTCAGCTGTCCTACAAGCTTCAAGACACATGTATGTTCACTCACCGAATTTGAACCCAGGTTTCTTCCACAGTATACCAGCAAAAAAAAGTGACTGACAATGGATAGACTCGGGAGAAACCTTCTTTGACCAGTTCAACTACTTTACCGGCTATGACCCAGGTATGACCTAACCCCATAAATTTTCAACTCCTGGCAAGTAACTAACAAAACGGTCTAGCCCATGGTTTTGTTCACTATGTCGATGCTGGCGGCGCCAAGCAATACGCAAGTCGCATTCATGAGAGTTAAAATGGGTTCCTTATACTAACAAGTCCACCAGAATCTCACATACGCGACTCAAGACTCGGCCGTCCTCAAGGTCGACACCACCGTCGGCCCAGGCTCCACGCCAGACGCCTCGACTGGTCGCTTCTCGGTGCGTATCGAGTCGAAAAAGACGTACAACAAGGGCCTTTTCATCTTCGACATCAAGCACACCCCGTACGGCTGCACCACCTGGCCCGCCCTCTGGCTCACGGACAACAGCAACTGGCCCAAGCACGGCGAGATTGACATCCTCGAGTCCATCAACGCCGGCGACCAGGGCAACATGATGACGCTCCACACGGACAAGGGCTGCAGCGTCGGCGGCAAGCGCAAGATGACGGGCAAGCAGCTCGACACGTCGTGCTCCGTCTACGACAACCACAACGCGGGCTGCGGCGTGCAGGACACGGACAAGGCGAGCTTCGGCCAGGCGTTTAACCAGAAGCAGGGCGGCGTCATGGCGGTGGAGTGGCGCGACGAGGGCATCCGCATGTGGCAGTTTGCGAGGGATGCGATCCCGAGCGACGTCACGGGCAAGAAGCCGACGCCGGATGCGTGGGGCACGGCGGCGGCGGACTTTCCCAACACGCACTGCAACATTGGGTCCATGATTCAGAACAATACCATTGTGGCCAATATTGACCTCTGCGGTGACTTGGTCGAGGCGACGTACAACAGCACGGGGTGTAAGTGGTCTTCTTCCCTCCATTTTTTCCTCCCCTGCCTTCGACACTTTTTGCAGGAGGTGGCTACTAGAATACGTACTAACTTGTATCAGGCGGCGGAAAATGCTCCGACTATGTCGCGACGAAGCCCGAATCGTACGTCAACGCTTTTTGGGAGTTTGGGGCGTTTGAAGTATACCAGTCTTCATAAATGCAGATGGTGCCCTCCAAAAGATGTTTTATTGCACACATCATAGAATTACGTTTCAATGCCAAGATCGATTATAACTCTTTAATACTTTTCAAATACTTTGCCAGAATAGTTGAGCAACTCGTAGCCATGTGGTCAATGTGTATTTTGCCTCTAAGTGTTGTACAGATATCAGACAAACTCGTCCAAATCTAAAAAGAATCCAGCGGTACAACTTTGGTGGCATGAACCAAAGTCGTCGAGTGGAGATGTATATCAGAAAATGCCAGAAAACGCCATTTCAATGCCCAGGTAATATAATAAAACACAACGCGCCATCCCCAATCGTACACAATCTTCCCCTTGTTTTATACACTTTTGGAGCTTCGTTTTCCCCCCGCCTTCGTCATGTCTTTTTTTATTGATTTATTCGTCGCCCGGCTGTCGCATGTACGCGTCAATCGCCGCTGAAAATGCCGCAAAGGCCGCGCAGCCACCCGCCATGGCCGTCGGCCCGGCATTCTTGGCCAGGATGGCGCCGGTGACGCAGCCCGCAGCGACGCCGTTGGCGAGATCGTTCTTGGCGCGCATGCCCTCGATGCCGCACTCGATGCCGGAGAACAAGGCGCCGACTTTGCCAAAGTTCTTGGCCATGGAAAAGGAGCGCGTGCCCATGTCCTTGAAGCCGACCTTGAGCTGCTGTCTGAGGGGCATGTTGGCGATGGCCTGGTGGGCGCTGTTGCCGGCGAGGGATGTGCCGACGGTATCGTAGGACATCTAAAAGGTAAACCAAAACATGTTAGAGCTTGTCAAGAGAAAGGGGGAGATGCGTGTGTCGGGCGGGCGTTGCAAGGGGACGTACGGAAGCCATGAACATGCCGAAAAGACCGCCCATACCGAAACCCATCACGCCTGACATGACGGATTTACCGACGCACGACTCCATGGCTGCTTTCATCTAGTCAAAATATCCCAGTTAGTTGTGTATTCGATTCGACTCGATTCGTTCGCGCAGGCCTGGGTCAACGTACAGCCTTGACGCCCTGGTCCTCGGCACTGCCAATCGGCATCGGCGGGCCGCCCAAGGCACCGCCGCCAAGTGGTGAGTTCATTCTATCGAGTATTTGTGATTTTCGGTATATGCGACTGTGAAAAAGGCCTGCTGGTGAGATAACAGGCAGCAGTTGGAGTCGGTGATGCGTTGCCGATAGCGGTTCTCCTAATGGTGATGGTCAAGCTTGCGAAGAATTTTTGCCAAAAGCGACCGCTTTTTTTTAAGGGTGGCATAGAGCCCCACGGCGAGCCCGACCGCAGCAGCGCGTAAACACTTGGACATTATGGTTCATGCTGGGGGAAACTGTATTTAAATATATATATATATACATATACAGTAAAAAGTTGAAATATTTTACCTATGTTTTACAGGATTTTTTACATAGTGTATGTGCTGTTGTTACATGTGAATGACGCTGCTCCAGATTCGGGTTTGCTGTATCAGTCTCGCAGCTTGTCTGCCACAGGCTGTGGTTGAGGCGGCTTTACACCTCGCGCTCCCAAAAAGGCATGTAGATTCCTCTCCATTCTCGAAAACTAGAAATCCCGAGTTAGCCCAAGTCTTGTTTTCTGCACCAAGCAGTAAACTCACCATGCTCTTCTCTCGGAGCGGCACCACGCCGTCTTTGATCCAGAACCCCCAGCCGCCCATCATGTTGGCCAGCATCATGTCCGTCGTCAGCCTGTCCCCGACCACGGCGACCTGCGAGGCGTCCGTCACGCCTGTTTCAGGATGCTGCCTGAAGTAGGCCATAATTTCCGGCCCGCAGCCAGGCTTCTTCACAGCGTGCGGCAGGACGTGCACGCCAGTACTCCTTTCCACCTCGACGGCCTGCGTCAGGTTCTTGTCCCAGGTGGTAGCACCGGATGTGTTGGAGACGACAAGCAGCTTGCGCCCCGGGTATTCTTTGCGCAGCCTCTCAAAATGCTCCTGCTCCGGGACAGCGATCGTGAGCTACAAGAAACCACTGGAGAAATTGGGGAGTGGGATAAATTATACCTTGTATGGTCCATATATCTCTTTTGCGTCAGGATACGCGAAACAATCATCCTTGTCGAGCACCACAGCTCGAATGTTGGCCTTGATGCCTCGAGCGTGCAAGATGCTGTCTAGTGGGATGGGTAGGTCATTGAATGTCGATACCGTGTGGTGTGGTAGGCAGATGCTCGGCTTGAACAGAAGCCGCGTCGCATTGAGCGATGCTGATAAATTTAGATTCATGACAGTGATTCCGGCTTGTGATGGTGCCTGGTGTAGGTGAGACGAGATGAAATCTCGTGGGTGTTGCTCTGTCCACGGTTGTGTTGAAGCTCGACTCCACAAGGTCCCTAGCTACCCTACTCAGAAGGCATGCCCAAGCTTGGTACAGTTCACCGCAATGCATGTCTAAATCGCTTTCTTTTCTTTCATCCTTATATATGAAGGCTAGGTAGCAAGAAGTCCCTTGGCTTTTACTAATGTCCGGACTTTTATTCTGCATGTATGGCGCGTTAAAATTCTACAGTGTTAGATTTAGTCAAATACCTTGGATGTGATGTGCCAACTAAAATTTCTTTATGATAACTGTAGAACATTTTAGCGAAGACACAAATGATCGGAGGCCCTTCAGAATCTTCATCTTTAATGCCGACTCTTCTTTGTTTCAATTTCGTGACTGAGTTTGTCTGCCCGTAATAACATACCTCAACTTGTTTTATGCGACTGTTCTTGAGATGCAAGCAGAGAGCGAGAGTCTTACTTGCTAACTCGATCTACGCGAGGCCGCCGATTCCTGTCATCCATTTGCCTTTGGACAAGTCTGCTCGGAAGGCCTGTTGCTTAGGAACCCCATACAGACGAGCGGCGGTGTCTCAAAACGACCCAAGTCGTCAAGAGACTATCAAGCTGCAGACCAAGGTTTGCATACTGAAGATAGTGAGGTGAAGTGGCTCCTGGCTGCTGGCGGCCGCTCATGGCCATGGTGTGACATTGCAGGGTTTGCTGCACACCCTCGGTTTTAAGCGCCCAGTCCACGGTACGTCAACAGTAATTTCCATCAAGCCAAAATCGTGCCCTTGCAGCCTTGCATTTTTCCATTTACCATGTAACATTCCCTGGTATGGCCGAGCGGCCAGCGGCCCGGGGCCAGTCGAGTTGAAGGATCGAGGCGCTAGGCATACTTTGAATGACAATGAGGCATCCGCCCCAAAACTGTAAAAAGGTAAAGAGGAACAGCCATCTTCGGCCGAGATTCTTAGATCAGTGTAGGGTATCGCCATGTGGCTGACAAAGCCTCTTTGAATGAGGGCTGATTGCGTAAAACTTTAAAAACATGTTGGACTTTGAAGCCCTCGTCTTGACAGCGCCAGTGCTGAATGCCAGATGGGATGAGCAATGTAACTACAGCGTCTAGAATGAAGCGCCTGGAAGTCAGTAAAATTTACTGATATTCTTCTGGCATTACCCGGCCTTGTTCTGTGCAAAAGCACACCAGCCACAC
The DNA here is from genome assembly GCA_900169235.1 of Zarea fungicola. Classification (NCBI taxonomy): domain Eukaryota; kingdom Fungi; phylum Ascomycota; class Sordariomycetes; order Hypocreales; family Cordycipitaceae; genus Zarea; species Zarea fungicola. Next base: position 47,112 of record FWCC01000302.1, on the reverse strand, counting down.
CCGAGTATGTTACCTGCGATTGATGGCCACGTCAGTGTACCCATGTCGGAACAAGTTTGGGCAAGGCACTCTTCAAGAACTATAGTAAGGATAAAACACTAAAAACAGCGCACTGCAGTGGAGCGACTCTGACGTTTGAGCAAAATAAACGGGGGATATAATGTGGCCACCGGAGCTGAACTGGTCAGGTGCATGCACATATCCCAAAGATGGCGACATGCATGAAGCCAGGGATAATGTGTCGCTTCGTCGTTGGCTCAGGGAGACCCGAAATTGCTGCAGGCAAACATCCAAATAACGCCACCGTGAATAAATCTCAAGCGGTCCGTACAATTATGGCGGCCATGTTGGCCGCCCAAGGGCCAGAGGCATTGTTGCCGCCGAGAAAGCAGTGGCGGAGCCGTGGCACTGAGGATGCAGGCGTAGTGCAAGCCAGCGTTTGCCGTTTGCTGCCTTTTCACTTTCATAAATTCAGCTTGCACTCACTTTTATTTTTTGTATACAACTCTTGATATTTTCCCGCGACCTGAATCGACTAGAAAAAACATCAAACTTTTCCGTGTTGGCCCCTCTACTCTATTATTTTCTCTCCTCACGAGCTTCATCATGTCAACGAAGCCACCACAAGATGTGCTGCTCGAGAGAGTAATTTCTCATCTGGTCCTGCCGCCAAAGCTTCCGGGAGCCCCAGATGAGGATTCCGATTCCCTCAACTGGGATTTAACTGGGCGTCTTCTCAAAGCGTGCAAGCAGCTGCGGCATCCTGAGCTTGAATCCATGCGGAGCGCAGTAGAGGCGTCCCTGCTTCTGGCCAACGACCTGTATAGGACTCCGATATCGAAAGAAACGCTGTTGGAAACCTTTTCCAAGATTTCACACAGTAAAGACCCCGGCTGGCTTCTGCTCCATGTGGTGAAGCAGAATGCAGCCATCATCATTCGCAAAAACAACGAGTAAGTACAGCCCGCAGGTAATATGGTTCAATTTCGGCCTTGCTGACTATTTTCATAGCACGGACGAGGTGGTGTTTGAGGCCTTCGAATCATCCGCTACCGTTGCAGCTGTTCTCGACACCAAATACGCCCTCCAATGGAGTTTTCCGAGCCGGTGTGTCGCCATCCCTGCATCAGACTTCCGCAAAGCTTCTTTCCAGGACGCCCTGGCCACGTTCCTGGAACAGGCCACCGAGGTTGCATTCGATCAATTCGCTGCTCGCGCACGAAAGGGAGACAAACTGGTCGTCGAGTACCGCGATACCCCGAGCCCAGCACTGATCGTGGAAATGCTCATGTCATTCCTCGAGGCCATGGGGAGAGCGGCCCCTGTTTACGCTGTCCACAAACGGGTCCGAGACGACGTCGTGCTGGGCAGCCCAGAAGCGCCTTGGCGGCGCTCCCCCTTCTGGCTGGCAATGCGAGTGTTTGTCCAGCGCATCATGCTAAATGCTTGCGGCAACGACCCCAAACCGAGTCGCCTTTATTTTAAAGCCATGATGTGCGTAGTCCTTGCGCATGTTCTGTCTGACTGCCACACTCATATCCACCCCGAAAAGACTTTCCAGCTGCAGGCTAAACTGTGCCGTCGGCTGGCCAAGTTGCAGACTGAGGTGTCGGAGGCACCGGTTGCTCATAGAGAGCTCTATCAAAATCTCCTTCTGCAAATGAAACCATTTTTCGAGTCAACGCTGAGACAAACCAAGCAGTCATTGTCCGCTCAGTGGGAGACGTACAAGAGAAACGTGACTCGATCAGTGCCCATTCTTCCGCCTCGTGCCGAACAGAATGACTTGGTGTTACACTTATACAACAGTGGCGGGAAGCTTCGAGGTCTTTTGGATATGCCTAATGCTGCCATCGAGCGACATGATCGCACAGGTCCACCTTCGTACGGCGATGGAACGATGAAGCAAGTCAACCAATTCGCAACCCGGTACGAGAAAATCTTGCTATGCGCCAAAATGGCAGATTCGACAATATCAGCAGCAAAATTCAATACTGAAGGCCAATGCATCGCAATTGCTGAGGCCATGGTGAAATACATGACTGCTGTAGGGACAACGTACGTGGACGACGCCCTACTGATGAGTCAGTATTTGTTAAAAGTTTTCGAGCTCTGGGTTGCCATGGATCTTTTGGCAACAAAATTGTGTCCTTTATTACTAGGATACCATCCTTCTTTTGTACCCGAAGCACTGGATATGCTTTGCTTCATGTCGCAACATGATACGGAGCGAGTCCGCAAAGTACAAATGTATTTAGGAAGCCGCATCTCGCGCGCTGCTAAATCCAAAAAGACCATTTTCAGTGATCCGCATCATCATGACTCTTTTCCAGCTTCATATGAGAGAGAGGACCATAGCAGGTCTGAACTGCTCTTACTTCGTACGCAGATTGAAGCCGCGTGTGCAAAGTCCGAGCACTGGACTGAAATAGAGCTCAATCGATTGATGGCACAGTACGAGAAGCTCTCGACCGAGATAGAGCAGGGTATATGTCGCTGCACTCGAAATGAAGACGGCAGCAAAAATGTAAAAGGCTGCGACAGGTGCTGGAAACGGCGCTGTCGGAAGAAACTCAGGATCAACATCCACGAAGCATTTCTACCCACAAACGAACTCCACAGAGCTGCCGTCTTGCTTGAACTTAACCTTCCTAGGTTCCTTGCTGCTTATCGAGATGCGACATGGAGACTGAAGATGCTGGGAACGAAAATGGACGCGAAAAAAGATGCAGTCATTGTTTTTGCAGACTTTGAACCCCTCCGAAAATTTCAACGCGCAAATGCGGTCAGCTCACTGACTTTAGCCTCAAGCAAAAAGTCTTTTCAGCAAACTCATTTCCGAAAGCTAAAGCTACCCAAGTCTAAGGGCGAGGTGTTACTTCCCTTTGGGCCGACTTTTACGTATTATGACAAAGTACACGGTGTATGGGCGAACGAGTGTCAAGATCTGCCTTGGTATCATCACCTACTAGGCTCTTGGCTGCCAAATGGTGTTTCAGACCCATTCTCTGAAGCTTCGCTCTACATGGATAAGTCAGAGCACCCGAGTTCCTATAAGATCGCCGCTAGCCAGGATAAATGCCCGCCAAACATGTCCTGTCACGAGTTCACAGCATACCAGGCTGCTATCTCTGGTTCATACAGACGATGGGCTATAATGCTATTGGAGCTCGGGTCATCCAATCTGAATCCAAGCAGCAATCTCACTCGCCAGCTATTTACCCGTCTGGTGGTACAGTCCGGGCCGGCCAATTTGAATTCTGAGTCGGATGTTTTGGGCAAAGTCCATTCCATTTTTCATGACGTCGAATTTTGTGAGAGACTAGAGAACCAAATTCGTCTGCGCCTCAACTCCCTCGATGTCAATCGAACTGACTTGGAATATATGAGCACTGTCATAGCTCTTTCCCTGAGATTGCACCACTTATGCCCCAGCAGCTTTAGGCACAAGGCAGGCAGGCTTCTCTCTACGATTCGCGAGCTAATGTCGCTATGGATTACAAAGCTCCGTGAAGAACTAAGATCTGCGAATACTGGAGAAGCTGCATGCAAGGCAGCCTCCAATACGGTTTGGGCTGCGATGCTTTGCCGACAAACCTTTCAAGTCTTCCAGATCGGTGAAAATGGTCCGGATTTTGGCCATTGTGAAGCTTCCCATTTTTTCCGAGCCTCTGTGGCACTTCCTGAGAGTCTTATTGTGAGCCTGGACGAACTACCATCACATCTCACGCAACTGCTCGCGCAAGACATGAACTGGGCCTATACGGCAGGCGATCAGATCAAAAGATGGACTTTTGCGTATCCAGCCGCCTTGGAATCAGCGATTAATGAGACATGGACATGTGCTGACTCCCGTCTGTTCAAACATTGGCAACTATGCAAGGACGGGCATTGGATTACGTCCACGACTGCGGCAACAGCCGTCCTTCGCCCTCAAACTGTTCACTATCACCTTCTGCAAGGACACTTATTGGTTGACGGTCAGGCGCTCGGGAAGCTGCCACTTGAAATCAGAGAGGACAAAGGCGTGAAGGAGCTGTTCCAAGGGCAGCATCTGCTTACAAGGCCATCCGGTGCTATGGGAATGCAGTACCAAGTCGTCAACAGCATCCAGATGCATGAAGTTCATGTTGGACTTCGGCACGGGAAAGTTATCGTCCGTGCCATATTCAAAGGTTTTCTTCTAGAGCATATTTCCCGTGAGATCTTCAACAGCAACGCAAATACAGACCTTCCGTCTGGCCTCGTCGATGGCTGTGTGCACTGGCTGAATCTGGACACGGGCGAACTGGAAATTCGCCGAAACCCCAATGCATGGATATCCAAACCGTCCAACTGGGTATTGAATGTTCGGTCACGTACTGCTATACGTGGACGAAATAAGGGTAGAGAAGGGTCATATTTGGTAGAGCCACAGTCCAATTTAGGGAGAAACATTACGAATATTTTTCGAGACTTCGAAAGTCCAGGAAACCTGACTATCTTCCAACCCCTGCACAACGATGGTCATCTTTCTGTCGAGATAAAGCGCCTCGAAATGCAATTCGAAGTGAACAATAAGGGGCTTTTACAATCCAAACAGCTGCAATCTGAAATCGATCCAACGCAGCAAATCGGCACATTTCATGGTCTTCAAAGCATGCTCATTTTGCGAAATCCTAAAAATTATTCGCGCAGAAGCGTCATAGTCCCAATAGGAGCCTTTTCATGGGAAAGACAAGGACCACATGTTTCGGTCAGAATACTAAACGAGGGTAACTATGCGCGCTTTAACGTTGACTCGCTTCTAGGGAGACTCACATGTGCACCCGAGCCTGCTTTATTTTACCTGAAGGCCTTGTTGCATGCGTTGACCTCCTTTCCTTTACCAGACGAGCTGACTGGAAGGACGGGGACTGAAGAAGCCTGCCTCTGCTTAACTGCAGGCCAAAGCCAACCATGGAAGCCCCTCAACCCTCTCCCGCAGAGAATTCTATCTTGCATTACCGACCTCAGTCCGAAACGTAAATTTTATCCTCCGGGCGCTCGACTGTACCAAAAAGTATTTTGGGACAACGGATTGACGGAGACCATCCAGCATGAGCAGCTGGCTATCCATGCAGGAGATATTCTTCGACAGTCTCGGTTACTCAATATACCGGAAAAAGATGCAGAAGACCATGTTGTGGATGAAGTGGATTACCCCGACTTGGATCATCTCTCTCTTCGAGGAATTCTGCGTCGCCAAGTTTACGAGCGTGTACGACACTCTTCCGACAGCAGGATACTTGTTCAGAGCAGAGATGACATGGTGTATAATCCACGTGGGTCTAATTCGCGGTCTAAAGGCAGCACGCGAGCATATCGTGTCATTAAAATAATACGAGAAACGGCCAAGATTATCCCCCCGCCCCAAGTTCTGCTTCCCCTGCTGCAAAAATGGCAAAACATTGCCGGCTTCACCAACTTTTCGACTTCTTTGGACATTCGACAAACTTTGCACGAGGAAGTGTCCGAATTGTTTAGCCCTCTCGTTGCAAGGCTGAGGTCCTCGGATACTGCGTCAGACTACATGGCCCATCTAAGTCTTGCAGCTTTCGCTTTTCGTGATAACGCTAAACCAGCCGTCATCGCATGGTTGGCGGCTATTGCGAAAAACACTGAACTGCGAGAGATTGTTCCACCCGATGCACGGACATTCACAGACTTCCACGCCAGTCAGACGTTTGACCCGTCGAATATCAAGAAAGCGATTGTTTCTGCTCAGGATAGTTATGCGATTCATTTATCCAAACAAGGCAAACGATACAAACGGAGCAATGCCAATAGACCGAGCGCAGAGCTTTACGCTTTTTCCCTTGAACAAGAAGCCGAGATTGTTGCGTCTTGGCTAAAGGGAAAGTGGCCCGATGTCCCACAGACATATGGCGACTTTACCGAAGAGTGCGAAAAGCTGAAACTTGTATATGTCGACTCGAAGAAGACATGGCACGGAGTGGAACCAGAATTGAAGAAGCGATTGAATAATCGTCGTCTGGTAAACTATGTTGCACAGCTGCAAGGTGCGGCTGAAAGACTTCGCAAGCACGGAACGGCTCTAAGTGTGGATTCTTATGCTGCACAACCCACAGAGTCCACGGTTCGGATAATGGCACAAGTTGCAAGCCCTCTGTACCAAGTCCCAAGTCTTGCAGCTATTTTTCGGAGTATTGAGAGCTCTGCGGCCGTGCAATTCGGCAGTCGGCAGCTACAAGAAGCCGCCATGGCGAAGACTTGCACCAATATTGAAGGTAGCAAGTCTCGTAAAAGACACCGCGCCATTTCAAAAGAGTTGTCCACATTGATTGAGATAGTTCAACCTTTCAAAAGCTCCCACAATGCGATCCACCGGCAGTACGGCCAAGACCTTGAAGATTCCATTCTCGCAATGGCAGAACATGTCGAGCCACAAGCTGCTGACTTTTTTCCGAATCCAACAGGAGACAGAAAAGAATTTGATGAAAAGCTACGTTTCATTCAAAAGTCACTATGCGACCTCTACCCGTGCTACTCTTGGCTTGCGGCTGGCCATTTGTGGCCGTGCGACTCGCTTGCAGCTGTGCTGGAGCAGCTCCGTGTTGAGAACTACAAGCACTTGAAGCCGCAATTGAAATCCTCAATTGCCGAGTTCGGAATTCTAGTCACCAAGCTGCAGCATCTCGAGAGAATCCACGACGCAAAATCGAGCCACGATGACAAGAAACTCCTGGCAGAGCGAAAGGGCACAGGCCACTCCAATTGGAACCCAAGTGACTACCCAGAATGGTTGCTTCTTGAGATCGACAACAATATTCTGATAAGACCGGTACAGGTAGAAGTGGCCATGGCCATTATATCTCCAAAATCCAATCAGAATTCCGTCTTGCAGATGAATATGGGAACTGGTAAGTAATAACTTGACCTATTCAGCATTCTTTGAACTATTATTAACTCATCTTTCAGGTAAAACGTCCGTCGTATTACCAATGGCTGCATTAGTCTTGGCCAACAAGACCAAGCTTTGTAGAGTTATCGTTCCCAAAGCGCTGCTACTACAAACGGCCCAAGTCATCCAGAGTCGCATTGGCGGCCTGATTGGGCGCCGGGTTCGTTATGTTCCATTTACAAGGCGATCTCCTTCGGATGAAGCCACATTATCCAGGTATTGGACCATCCACAAAGAGATGCGAGAGAGTGGTGGAGTCATGGTTTGTCTTCCAGCACATATCCTCTCATTCAAGCTGAGCGGGCTCCAGCGTCTTGCAGATGGCCAGAAGCCGCAGGGAAGGCGGATGCTGCAGATTCAAAACTGGCTATCCGACAACAGCCGTGATATAATTGACGAGTCTGATTTGACATTGTCCGTCTATACGCAGTTGATCTATCCCAGCGGAGATTTGACGGTCCTCGACGGCCATCCCTACCGATGGCTTGTGGTTGAAGAGCTTCTGAGCTTGGTCGAATGCCATGCTTTAAATCTTCAAAAGACGTTTGAAGGAAAGGTCGTTGTTGTCCAGCGACATCAAGGATATCCTATCATTCACTTTTTGAGTAAGGAGCCTGAAGACGCACTGAATGAGCTACTTGTGGAGGATATTTTGGCCGGCAGATTCTCGTATCTTCAGATACAAGATTCAAGCTCACTTAGCGGCAAAAAATTTGTCAAGGAGATATTGAGCGGTGGCAATGTCTCCCAATCAGTCTGGCAAAGCGCAATCAACACCCTCGAAGATGAGGTCTTTGGATCAAAAGTTCTCTACCTTCTGCGTGGTCTCATAGCAGAAAGCATCCTTCTACTTTGTTTGAAAAAGAAGTGGAACATTCAGTATGGACTGCATCCTGAAAGACAGCCTATCGCGGTTCCATTCGAAGCCAAAGGAGTCCCGTCGCAGGCAGCCGAGTATGGACATCCAGATACCGCACTTCTGTTAACCTGCCTGGCCTTCTATCAGCAAGGACTGTCGAGGGAGCAAATAAAGCAGGGTTTGCAGGGTGTTATACAATCAGATGACGCCGCTGTCCATTACGATCGATGGATCTCTTCCTGCACTGCACTCCCCTCAACTCTTCGGTACTGGAACTCGATCGACCCCGAAAACGATTCACAGGTGGAACTACTTTGGAAATATCTGAGATTTGATCGCACAGTGATAAACTACCACATGAACAAGTATGTTTTTCCACGTTATGCAAAGCAGTTTTCAGTGAAACTGCAAGCATCAGGTTGGGACATTCCGCTGCTACGGCCCAATGGAAAAGGGCAGCACGGCAGCTTGACAACGGGCTTCAGTGGCACCAACGACAATAAGAGGATCTTGCCGCGGACTATCCAGCAACATGACCTACCAAAATTACTTTTGACAAACGCGGAAGTCTTATGTCACTTGCTGGAGAGCAGAAACCGAGACTGCTACCTTGCTTCAACGGCTGGGGTACGGTTCGGTGAGAAAGAAACTTTAAAGTTTCTCTTTGAAAAGGGAATTAGAGTATTGATTGACTCGGGTGCGCACATACTGGAAATGGAAAACGAGGAGGTCGCCAAAGCATGGCTGGCTATCGACTATAGGGCACAAGGCGCGGTCTTTTTTGCGGCGAATGGTCACATTATGGTTTGTTCACGGTTCAAAGCGGCACCCATGCCCCTATTGGCAAGTCCTTTTGCTAATGACTTGAGCCACTGCGTTGTGTACATCGATGAGGGCCACACCCGCGGGACTGACCTGAAGCTTCCCGTCAACGCCAAGGGTGCAGTCACATTAGGATTGGGACAAACAAAAGATCAAACAGTTCAAGGTAAGTTTCTTTAAGCATGGAAAATAATGAATGGCTCGCAAGCTCTTTCGTCATGATGTGATCATTCTAACAATATGATAGCCGCCATGAGACTCCGGCAGCTCGGGACAACGCAGTCGGTCGCATTCTTGGCCCCGCCGGAAGTTTATCGCAGCATACTTGATGTGCGCAGAGCTTACACTAAAGAACCGATGCAGCCTGTGATGCTTACTTCGGCTGATGTCGTGCGATGGCTGCTAGAGCAGAGTTGCAACGCCAACGAACAGATGATGGGTCTCCATTTTTCACAGTGTCAGGACTTTTGTCGCCGCACTGATGCCTTGTGGAAGCACCCAGACTTCGCCACAAACCAAAAGAGTTTAAGCACAGTCCTTGACGTTGTACGGCAAAAGGAGCAGCAAACCTTGGAGCTCATGTACGGGCCAGAGCTTCAAGCGAGGGCAACCGGCCATCTTGGCTTTGTCTCGCCACAGCTTCGAGCATTTGCTAAAAACGTGGCAAAAATGACTCTTCATGGGCGAACCTCTAATACCGCTTCAGCACTAATGGAAGTTGAACAGGAGCGAGAAGTTGAATTTGAGGTCGAGCAAATAAGAGACAAGCAGACAAGCAGCTCTTTCACCGCTCTTTCATTTCCAGGACTGCATTCTGCTATAAAAGCCTTTGTAGAAACTGGAGTATTGGATGCGGAAGTGAAGAGAACCGAAGAGCCTTTTCGACAGGCTTTCGACTTTGTGGGCCGGACAAAGATTGGAACTGATTTTGGTGTCAAGTCGACGACCTCACGACTTTTTGTCTCTGGTGAGTTCTCTCGCACCATCGCTTCTAAGAAATTGATGGTGAGAGTCAACATTCTGGTGAGTTGTAACCCCAATATCCCTTCTACTTTGTCGTTTGATACATTTTCTAAATTTTAATAAGCGACCGGTAAATTGGATTCTATGGAGTCCGTCGACAGAAACCGCCCTGGTCATCATCCCGGAAGAAGCCGAGGCTGTGATACCGTTGCTTCGCAAAATCAAGAGTCCTCTGGTTTGGCTTCTTGGGTACTCGACGCCAGTGACCAAGTCGATGCAAATCTTCAACGACTTGGCCTACTTGACGGTTCCTGCGTGGCCAGGGAACTGCAAGCTGCCTACTTGGCTGGGCATTGAAGTCGGCATTCTGAGCGGCCGATTGTATTTCAGGGCCGAGGAGTACAAGCCTCTTCTGAGCTGGCTGGGCATTCTCCCGGACGGAGAGCAGCGGCCGGGATATCCCTCTGGTCTTCAAATTGCAGAGCCACTGCAGTTCCTGCAGGAGTGGGTTGCATTTCGGCGCCAGACTGACGACATTCAGCATACGCCAGTGGGATTTGTATGCCAGCGTCAGCAATTGCATGATGGTCACTTTTTCTTTTCGTCCCCAGAGGCGAACTTTGGCAGTGCCGCTCACGCGGGTCTTGGGGTTGCGCAGACTGACGCGACCGATGAGGACGAGGTGCAGGAATTACCAGATGATGGGGGAGCGGATTTGTAAACTGGAAATTTCCTTTCGGGAATTTCTGGAAATGTTGAACAGAGCATAAATCGACTCATGGAAGGTCCGCTGTGGTGTCGATTGTTTGGATTTTAGCTACATGTAGCTGTTGGATAACGTATGTAGATATGAGTTTTGTTTTGTTTCTGAAAATACAATAGCGGTGTGTGAAACTTGCGGATGCTGAAACTTGCGAAATATTTTTTTTATTGCGTGTAGGCAGATTCGAGATTGTTGACAGCCGCGTCGGCGTACAACGGCACGCACAACCCTCAAAGCATCCACGAGGCAACGCTACCGAGAAACTGCCTATTCAGAGAGAAATGATTCTCCAATGAGCTTCTCACTCAATTCCCAGAGCTTATCCCAATTCTCCACATTGTCAATATATGTGGTGAGCTCCTCATCAGCAACGGCATTGTTGTGCAAGAATGAACCGTTGGAATTCTCAATGGTTGGGTCAATCATCCCGGTGATGATAGTTGCAGCACCCTCGGAAACGGTAGTCCAGTCCGGGAGTTTCCATTCTTTTCCATCTGAATCACTCCAAGCTAGGAACGGCGGGTCAGTTGGTCGCTCAGATACTCGGGAGAGAATTGGAAAGCTTACCTTGCCCGGCTTCACGCATGTTGTCAAAGGCGGTAAAGGCCTCTGGTGGAACATGGCGCTGTAAACCCGTTCGGACCGCTGATTCAATGAGTATAGATTTTAGCCTGTGTAGCATGTGTGGAATGTGTGGTCAAAGTAGAACTCACCTCCCGGGTCCATACTGTGCACGCGAATCTTCCTCGGACCAAGCCTAGCAGCGAGCCTCTTTGTGAACATGACCCGAGCGGCATTGGACTGGCGGTAACCATCTTGGGGACTGTACGAATTGCCATCCTGCGATACCTCGTCAGCAAGCGCATATTTGTGAAGCGATAAATTCTTACATTAAAGTTGACATCGTCGAAGTTGACCTTGCCTGCACGAACCTCTGAGCTGGCAACGACAATAATCGAAGATGCCGCGCCAGCAGCCTCCACCTGAGGCAGCAAAAGCTTGACCAAGAGGAAGTTGGCAACATAGTTGACTGCGAAATGTGTCTCAATTCCATCAATTGTTTTGGCGTATGGCGACAACATGACGCCGGCTGCAGCTATGACATGATCAATTGTCGGGATATCCTTCAGGCTGGAAACAGCTTCGCGGATGCTGCTCAAAATTCCAAGGTCCATTTTCAAAAACCTGGTAGCAACATCAAGACCAGTGGCCTTGATTCTCGTGACAATTGGCTCGACGCGATCTTGGGATCGTGCCGTGAGGATCAGCAATGCAGGGTTTGCCCTGCTTAATTGCACGGCAAGTTCACCAGCGATAGAGTCGGCAGCCACACCAGTAACAAGAATTGTTTTACCAGCCAAGGAGCTCCCATATTTTTCCAGTATAACCTCACAAGAGAGGATTTGCTGTTGGGAAGGCATCTTCTGAGAAATACGTATAGTAAGAGAGGTAAGACGGGCTTTGATACAGAAAGAGGCAGAGGTAGTCGAGTTCAACACGGGTGCTTCTCATACTTTATATATTATGTATAATCCGTGTTTAATAATCTCTCCGCGTACAAGAAGTGCACAAGTGCGGTTAGGATCTTGGTCTACATCATACGTGCATAGGGCTGCAAAAAATCTTTGGCCGACCTATACAATGTTGTAAAGGTGTATGTATGCATGGATACCCAGGGTGGCTGAATTCAGGGACTATCTCCGAACCCGTCCACAGGCACCAGGTGAGTGAACCATGGATGGCTACAATACATTTGCCATACTAATCACTGTAAGTGGTCGGAGGAGGCCGGCGTTAAAGAGTGATAACTCCATGCAATATTGATCCCGAATTTTCTTTTTAATTAATTCTTGAGAAATGGAAACAGAAACTGGCGTAGAAATGTGTGTTCTTCGATCATCTCAGGTCCTGTAAGCCGTTGCAACCCCACCATCAACATCCAATGAAGAGGCTCGCGTTCCGGAATGAGGAAAAGCTCGGATTTAGTTATGCTTACTCTCTTCAAAGCCTAGACACTCCACCAGCGCAAGTCCACCCTGGCCAACACGTCGAGACCCTCGGGCTTCACCGCGTGTCTGCCGCCGCAAATCGTTGGAAATTATGACGTTATTGACAGTAGTTTAATCCTCACATGCGTGTATGCACTTGAGGAAACTCCCGACTTGTCTGTTAATTTGGTTGCGCTGGAATATGGTGTTGATCGCTCGGAACGCCGACGCCGCTTGCCGAAATGGAGCTAAGGAAGGGGAGGCTTATCTCAAGCAAGTAACTACAGCAAGAATCCCCCGTTTAGGAAGCATGATTACTATTTATACTGCATCGAATATGTCTCTAAATGGGGTTAGTTTATACGTTCTTTTCTAAAACTGAGGAGATGCCCCGTAAGGTGTCTCCAGAAGTCATGGTTACTTATCGAGTTTTTCATTCAGTATTGATACATTCTACGGAGTATCTACTACCTTACATCTGCCCTGCGACGCGGCAGCCCACACAATAACTAGTACCCCGCAAACTACATCCCCCGCGGGCCGCAGATCAAACCTCTGCTCTGTATCGCATATTCAAAATGGCCTCATACGACTACAATGATATTGTCAATTCGAATAAGCCGTATCCTCTATGGGGCGGTGCACTTGCACCCGGTCGCGGCGAAGTGTGAGTCCAAAACAGGTTTCAGGTCTGATGAGCAGAAATACTAACTTGTAAGACTTGCTGTCCATGACCCCGCAACGGGTGAGCAGATGGCACAGTGAGTAGAATTTTTTCGAGATTTGCCAAAAATGTATCACGAAACTGAAAAATAAACAGAGTACAGACCGCCTCAGACGATGATGTTGTAACAGCTGTGGAAATAGCGGACAAGCAGTTTCGCAAGGGTGTCTGGTCTCGTGCCCCTCGTCAGCATCGAGCCGATGTCCTCGACAAGGCCGCCGAGCTTCTTGCCGCCAGCCTTGACGATTTGATTGCCCTGGAGGTCCGACAAACAGGTCGCGCCATCCGGGAGATGAAGGCGCAGGTCCCCTCACTCGTGCGCTGGTTCCGCTACTACGCCGCTCTCCTACGCACCGAGGAACGTGCTGTTCTGCCGACCATGGGAAAGCTGCACAATTGGGTCGATCGCGTCCCGCTGGGTGTCGTGGTGCAAATCACGCCGTTTAATCACCCGCTGCTGATTGCAGTCAAGAAGCTGGCGCCAGCGCTCGCAGCCGGAAACTCAGTCATCCTGAAGCCCAGCGAGCTGACGCCGGTGACGAGCCTGTTGCTTGGTCCGATTCTCGCCAAGGCTGGCATCCCGGAGGGAGTTTTCATTGTGTTGCCAGGGCTGGGCACTACGGTGGGCAAAGCCCTCGTCAGCCACAGGCGGGTGCGCAAGGTTGACATCACGGGCGGCACGAATGCGGGACGGGCGATTGGCTCCATTGTTGGCGGCAACCTGGCCCGGTACACGGCAGAGCTGGGTGGCAAGGCACCGCTGATTGTGTTTGAAAAGGCATCGGTCGATGCAGCAGTGAATGGCATCGCGTTTGGTTCGTTTATTGCGAGTGGACAGACGTGTGTCGCTTCGACGCGCATTTTGGTCCACAACAGCATCCTCGACGAGGTGCGGGAGAAGCTTAGGCTGAAGGCGCAATCCATTGAGGAGCGCATGGGCTCGCCATTCAACCCAGAGTCGGCCATGGGGCCAGTGATCTCTGCCAAGCAGCTCGCAAACATCGAGATTCTGGTCGATGCGGCGTTGGCCGACGGCGCCGGCCTCATCAACGGCGGAAAGCGCATGCATGGTACATCATCGCTAGACAGCACAGAGTTTTCAAAGGGCTTTTTCTACCCGCCCACGGTCCTTGACCTTGGGTCTACTACGAGTCCAACGGCACCCATCTGGAAGGAAACTTCGTCCGGTCCCGTCATCACGACACGTCTATGGCATGAAGAGGCCTTTGGCCCCGTCATCGTGCTTGCGGGCTTTGATACTGAAGCGGAGGCTATTGAGCTGGCCAATGACACCGAGTACGGACTCGGCGCCGCGCTGTGGACAACGGACCTCAGTCAGGCGTTTCGTGTGTCGGAGCAGATACAGGCCGGCATCGTCTGGGTCAACACGCACCACCGGAACGACCCGAGCAGCCCGTGGGGTGGGTTGTCCTCCTCAAGTGGTGTGGGGAGTGAGAATGGAGTCGAGGCATACAACGCGTATACCATGGCCAAGAGTACGATTATCAACTATGCATCCCCGGAAGAGTCGCTTGCACAGGACGATTGGTTCAAGACTGGGGCTGGGCAAGTCCGATATGGCTGAATAATGTATCCGCGAATTTCCGCAATGCTCAGTTGATGAGTGAAGCAATCTTGTCTGCTTGTACAAGCGCTGTTTCAATCCTGTTTAATCTGCATCTATTTCTATCTATTCTAATGCAGTAGTCTCGTAAAAAGTAAAATCAAGTGTAGTGTTATCACGATGGAGTAGCCAGTATGTAAATGGGAGTTGTTTATTTGTACTACCAAGGGCAGGCCCTGGTACTCCTCAAAGCCCAGAGGCTTCCGCTTTTTTCGGCTCCCTAATGGAGTTGATGGGTATATATGCAATTGACCAATGTGCAGCTAGATGCTAACTAAGAAGCTTTTATTAAAATATTTAGAATTCACCAGGAATACCAATCAGAGTACCGATGGTACCACCATCAACGCCACCCAGAGTGAGGGCGGCGTTGATGACACCGCCGAGACCCTCACCAGCAATCAGACCAGCAGCAACAGCATAAGCATAGATCTCAAAGCTGCGGGGGAAGTACTTTCTCCACCACCAGGCAGTGATGGCGCCAAAGGCGATTGTGTTGGCATAGCCGGTGTCAGGGCCAAGAACCCAAGCGACACCGATACTCATCCAGTTAGGGAGGAAGGCACGGTACTTCTCGCGGGGACCGACGAGGTAGAGGTTCTTGACAACGACTTGGAGTCCGCAAAGCACAGAGATGACGATGGTGAAGACGACACAGCTGTGGGGGATGGGAATCTTGGGCAGGGTCATGGCCTGGGCAACAGCCTGCCAGGCGCCAGCCGATGGCGCGTGGAAAGCGCACTGGGCCTGCTCGAGCTCGCTCAGACCAGTCTGCCAGACACAGGGGTAGGCAGCCATGAACAGGACGAACATGCCGGGCGCCAGGAAGATGGCGACAACGGTACCGACGCACTGAGCGTAGAACTGCAGGTTTGGCGGGGTCTTGAGGAGGAAGCCGACACGGAAGTCGCTGGTCAGATCGGTGGACACGTTGGCGCAACCGGAGGCAATGTTACCAGCAATCAAGTTGATGCGCTGGGCGTGGGTCATCTCCCATCCGTGGGTGATGCCACCAAACACGAGCTGGGAGGCCTTGGCGGAAGCGGTCAAGGGGGTGTTGTCGGTGACGGCACCACCGTGGATGGAAAGGAAGGCAAAGATGAGGGCCAGGATCAGGGCAAGAAGGGTGAGGCCGGGGTTCATGCCGAACTTGAAGTGGCAGATAAGCATGGCCATGACCGTCATGACCAAGGATCCCGTCATCCAAACCCAGTCGGGGACCTGCTGCTCCTTTGTGGCGAAGTCCTCAACGAGGTTGCTGGGGTCGGATGCCTTGGCAGCCTGGCCAGCGATGTAGTTGTTCTGCTTGCCACTCTTCAACAGTCTAGCGTTGATGGCAACGCAGGCACCGCGCCACGCGTAGATGACTCCCTCCCAGACAACACGGATGTGCATGATGAACTCCATCATGCTGTACACAATGAGGACGGCAACACCGGGCCAGAGCATCCAGAAGCGGGGGGAGACGGGCTTGCCGTTACCGAGACCCGACATACTGGCAAAGGATACGTAGGGGTGCCACTTGTCGCCCTCCTCGAAGAGTACGTTTGTTCTGCACTCTCCAGAGTGGACCAAGAGGGGTCCGATCATAGCCCAGGCGACAAAGGTACCGAGCCACCACGACAGAGCGGCGTTGCGTCCGACAAGGAGACCGGAGCCGAAGAAGGCGGGTGTCAGCAGAATATACCAACCCCAACTCTCAATGGTCATCAGCACGGGGTGAGCGTAGTGGCCCCAGGCGTAGAACCATGTGAAAATGTGCCACTCGTGAGCGATGCCGTTGGCGTAACCTCCGCAAACAATGATGACAATGGCACCGAAGAAAGAAGCAAGGAGTGCCTTGATCTTCTTCATGGCATCAACGGCACCGGAACCGACAGAGTGCATCGATCGGATGGTGAGGGCGGCGGCGGTGGGGGTGGGGAACATGAGGTTGAGCTCGCGGGCAACGTTGATGATGAAGAACTTGCGGAGAGGAATGGTGGCGAACAGACCGAACAGGGCACAGATGACGGTGATGGCAATGATGCTGCCAAAGTCCTGCGAGGGGCTCTGGTCCTGTTGCGATTCGCCATTGCGCACCCAGAGGCCGAGTCTGTACATGGCAGGGAAACCGGCGACGAAAGGTCCGGCAATACCACCAGCACCAGTGGCAGCAGCCTGAATGATGGAGTTTTCCTGGGGTCCGAAGGGCATGCCGAGGAAGGGCGTGTTGGGCAAGAACTTGCAGAGCATGGTGATGATACCGTAACCGAAAATGGCACCAAACAGGTTGGCACTGAAGGTGAAACCAGTCTTGAGACCGAGGTAGACGTTGGAGGCGTTGACAAGAGAGCCGAGGACGACACCGACAACGACGGCGCGGATGGTGAGCGGGCTCTTCTCGGGGATGGAACCCTTGATGGGAGGGAAGCTGACAAAGAGGTCGGTGATGGCCTCATTGTCTTCGCTGTCCGAGTCATCCTTCATGTCGATGTTGACGCTGTCATTGCGCTTCTCGATGACCTGACCAGTGGTGTCATGGGTCTCGATGCCAGTGGAGGCGGCAATGTCCTTCTCGGCGGCCATTGTGATGAGGGCGCGCGCACACACGTAAGAACGAAGTGAGAGTAGAGGGATGAACTGGAAGAAAGTCGCGTACAAGGCTTCCTCAGATTATTTCGGCAGCGCGCACGCTCATATTTTAAAGTCCCTGTCGCGACTCGGAACAGTTCCAGCTGCGACTCAGGGAACTTTTGCGACCAAGGGTCTAGCCTCGCCGTATGCTCACGCTTTCAGGCTAGTTCTAAGACAAAAGTCCCGAACTTTTGGATTCGTCGGAGTTGGGTCCATATGCGTCCCCATAGCCCCGTATGGAGGCAATACGAAGTAACTACAATAGGAATGAAGCCCGTTTTTGAATGACTTTGTAACTACAAGCCTGACAAGCTTTCTGATGAAAATAGCATGAACTTTTTGGCCGGTACTTGAGCAAAAAACTGGTCGAGTTGGCCAACGAAGTTGCGTGCCTGTCGGCTTTGGACCGGCTTTTTGCCTCTTTCGCCCCCATTGCTTAGCGTTCCAGTAGTTGGCAATCACGGCGGCACGCAAGGGCTGGGCAGTGCAAATAACCATAATATCTACTATAACCCCCTTGTTTAGAGTGTCGTTGAACAAATTTTGCTCCATCTCAGTAAGCCACAAAGCCACAAGCCACTCCCATACCTATTACTCCGAAAAAGTGAGCCAGGTGGCGAAAGCCCTTTCTGGAACTTTTCAAAGGCTATGGGTCTCCTTCTCGCGGTCATACCGGTTGCGGCTCTTCTTTGCTTGCCACTTTAAGGAGCGGTGGGGGTTCCGGTTATATGGACCGTTCTCCTCCACCGCACTATCTTTGGTCTCAAATCACGGTGGTAACCCGGTTTAGAAGTAAAGCGGCGTCGTTTTATTCAATGTTTTTGGACTAGCAGTTAGCTAGTGCGCCACGCAGGCTACAAAAGGTACCTTAGCCAAGGCTGCGAGCTGAAAGGGGTTTTGGAACTTGTTGCCACCCACTTTACTCCAGACATTGTAAGGCGCGGCGCACATGGCAACTGTCAACAAGAAATTATTTTCAGTTTTTCTGGGGCGAACAACCCTAGTACCCTGTCTAGCGGCCTGGCCGTAGCCTGGGTTTACCAGCAGACGAGTCAAATGCGGTGGGCCTAACACCGCGGACGGGTCTTTTCCTGTAGGCAGGCAAGCAGGCTATCAGGCTATTTTCCTGTTTTGGCTTTGCCGGCTACAATGACTCCTGGTAATCTTGTACTAGTAGGCCTCGGCTCCCCCATGGAGAGATAAGGGAGGGGAGCGACACGAACGTCTGCCGAAGCAGCTAACTTTAGTCCCGACCGGTTCCCCTTGATTGGCTATTGGTATACAACATGACAAAGGTTCCTCGACTACCTGCGGAGTATTGGTTTGTTCACCCACCGGTGACAGCGGTGCATTTTAAACTGGGGTTTTCATGCATAAGTTCTTATCAGTTATCATTACGTGTGGTTTCATCCACGCGGCCGTGGCCTTGTGAATGCCCGTTGTCTCAGGCTGCAAGCGGGTTCTGTACAGACAACCAGCCGGTCGCACTAAAACGGACCCAACCCGCGCGGATAAAAGATTTAGATGAACACATATTGAACCATTTATTATGTACTCTGGACATGACTAGCAAATCACAGTGCGCACTCGTCCATGCGTGGTCGTGTGCAGTATTTACTACCGCGCGGATATGCTGCTGCTGGAGTGGCGTAGCCGGAAATGCGAAAACAAGGCGCTGTGGCCACACTTCGCTTGAGGCGCCGACAGGACCACAAGAGCTGCAGGGGGGCTCGGCGCAGGAGGAGAGTATTATTAATTAACTTGGCCATGTGGCGCGAAAGCTCGGCGATGGCCACAAAGGCGATACCGGCAAACATGCCGCTATTAGTGATCCAGCGCACCAGCGATATGCTTCTACAGTGAGCAAACTAAGCATAACCGTGGAATAAGTTGTGTCACGGACTCCAGATATTCAATGCTGTTATCTTAAGAGTCATTGCCAATACACCCTCACACCCAGCGGTTTTTGAAGCTAAACAGCGGCATTTGAGTCGAGTTAACAATGCCCTAATAATCGAGGGTTTTGCTCCTCTGTAAAGTAAAAAGAAAAATGTGCTTCTCATGAACGGGTTGCGAAAACCTCAGCGACTGTGAATGGGGGAGAGCATAAGCATAGCATGCGTAGACTCTGACAAGCTGGAGAGAATTTTTCCACTGTCCGAGTGCCAAGAAAAGAACAAAGTCAAAAGGCTGGCTGGTCCAAAGTAATCATGTCGGTGGCCTTGCACCGCTGACGGTGGAGAGACTCGGCGCCTACGAATTATAGGGCCGAAGACATTGACTCATTTTTTCCTGCTCCACGTTGCCATGAGAACATGGAGATGACAGCTAACAGAATAGCCTCGATCAGGCCAATCTCTGCCTGGGCAACCTTTGCCGGAAAAAAAATTGTTTGCCAGTATCTTTATTGTTAATGCGGTCAGCCGTGTCTCATTGCCTGCAGATTTCCTTGAACCGCATCCACTAGTCACCCCATAGCTGTAGTTGTTGCTTTGATACCGATACCTCACAACGTATTTTGTTATCTTGCCCACTGCTAATAGTCTTTCAGCAATGGCGTCGTCATACACGTCAGTTTCCAACACGCCGGCTGGTCAGCAGACAAATACAGAAGACATACGAATGATACAAAAGGTCCTTTAGCCCCAAACTGGGAAATGGTGGTACCATTGTGTCGGTCGTGCCTATCTTGAGAGTAGTCTGCAGTGGTGTCATGTTCAATGCTGTTCCCTGAAATTTGGTGGCTCAAAACTGGCGGCATCTCCTCGCTTGCATTTTAGCGGTCTTGGCCAACTTTTGGCCTTATTGGTAATTGGAGCATCTCCTATTCAACACTGTCTGGGATTTAGTACGGTCGGGTAGATAGCCATAGGGTAGGTGCTCTCCAGACGCCAGAGGCAGGCCTGAAGCGAAAGCGAAGTCACAGTCCGAAGCGTGCGCCAGTGAATAAACGGCGGTGCCTTGTCTTCAGCAACGGCTTTGCCACCTATCTGCTTGTGGATTGCTCCTCTGCCCGATTTCTAATCACGAGGAGGCCCGAACGTCGTCATGCCAGAGGGAGCTCGATACAACACTATTTAAGTAAGGCAGCCGGTGGTCAAATCTGGATTTCGAGTCAGTGGCAAAAGAGGCGTGTTGACTAATTAAAATAAGAGCTGTCCGCTGGCCGTTCCCCCAGTAGTGCATACCACCTACTTGCTAGAGCTGCTTTTCACCAAAATCGTACAAATGAATGCAGCATGTCCACTACTCGCATTCTAGTTATATAGTGGATTTCCAGGGCTGAAGTCTCGCAGATACTCCCGTGAGCGGCCCAATCTCTTACGTCAATGAGCACGATCATGCAACAGGGGATCCGCGGCGCAGCGTTCTCACAACGGCGACCGGGGAATGCCCACTGGAGTTCTCGGATCAACGGCAGAGGGTTGCATGCAAATATCGTCACATCGCCCGACTAGCCGCTGTGGTAATTGGATCGCCTGCAAATAAAGGTGTTGGGCAATGCGATCCCCCGCAAAGCCGTCCCCACCGCCAACTTATCCCCGAGCCTTGAGTCCGAGCCAGGAGATAATAGCGACCAGAAACGGCCATGAATGGACGGTGACACTGTCAAGTACTTCAAGAAAATTCAATTCTGAACTCAACTTCGCGTTTGGTACGTATAGCTTTGGTTGACCAAGATGTAAGCAACCGTAAAGACACTCCGCTTCATGACAACCTTGCGAAAACTTTCCAGCAAAATCGGCTACCCACCGTTAAGAAAGCTACTGCCAGCGGGCGAGGCATTTCCTGTTCCTCGCGACAGCTCCAGCCTGGCTCACGGCATGTTGTCCCGAAGGCGTGGGTCCTCGGGCTTAAGCCGATTTCAAATGACGAATTTTGAACAGCCACTGTTGGTGCAATAACTCTCCATTTAATCAAGGCTGCGAAAACATCCTACCCGCTTTAGTTATGATATCATATCGTGTCACAGAATGTAGAGCTGTTAATTTGCTACACACGCCGAGGACATCCGGCCGAGTCGCTCCACTCCGAGCTGCCACACCTAGACATTGTTGAAATTTGGCCCATCCAACTCGGAAAGTATTTAAACTCTTTTCTTTCCCTCAAACTTCAGTGTCCCATTGCGTCAATGCAAAATGCTTTTACATGTTCTTCGCCAACTTGGCCTTGCGCTGACAGTGCGCAGTGTCTTATGCGCAATTGCGATTCTAACAGCACTGGTCATTTTCGGCGCTGGTGCTTTGCTATGGAATGGACAAGAATGGAAAATACGTCGCAAAATGCGCAATCTGCGCCGACTACAGACATCAAAAAGAAACATGATTGACCAGTACGACGAAAAGTACGCAGCGCCGGAAGGCTCATCAGCAGCCGGACCAGTGCGCATCAAGGCCCTCTTCATCCACCCCGTCAAATCCTGCGGCCCGGTCGAGGTAGACAGCGCCGTGGTTACAAAAGCCGGTTTGTTGTACGACAGATGCTTCGCCTTGGCAGTTGATTCAAACCCGAAAAAGTCCGATGACAATTCTACGTTGCAATTCATCAGCCAGCGCACGAAGCCCAAAATGTCATTGATCCAGACCGAGCTTTGGCTTCCGCACGAGCGCAGCGACGAACAGGACCCGTTGGTTCAGTCTGGAGGTTGCCTGCGCATGAAATTCCCGGAGCCCGAATCTGCGACCCCTCTGCGACAAGTACAGGCGTGCATTGAGCAGTTCTCACTGAGCGCAGTACCGCAGTGTACCTTTATCGCTCCTCTCAATCCCACAGTCCGCTTTCTGCGAGAATCCGATCTTCAGACAACGCCATTTACGATACATTACCGTGAGGCGCACGGGGTGGACATGGGGCGCATCCCGCCAGTCGCCGAAGCCCTCTCCAAGCTCAAGAAGTTCTTGGGATATCCCGACCAACGCAGACTCACCCTGTTTAAATGCACACCCGACACCCTTACCCGGACAGACAGGAACTTGGCCCCGCTTGCGAACATTGGCTCACGCGCTGTCCACGGCTACACGGACCAACAACCCATCAACATCAACAGCATATCATCCGTGCAAGCAGTATCGCAGCAGCTACCAGCCGAGAACCGTCCACTCAATGGGCTCCGCTTCCGGGCAAATATATGGATTACGGGTGCAACAGCATACGACGAAGAATCCTGGAAGCGGTGCCGCATCGTCCCGAGAGCGGCGCGCAGCAGCAAGACGGAGAGCAGACAGCCTACTACGCTATCTGTGGTTTGTCGCACGTCGCGATGCACTATTCCCAATGTCGATCCCGAAAAGGGGACATTTTCGACGCAGCAGCCTGCAGAGGGCAAGAAGATGGGACTGCCCCAGCCATCGACGGCACTGGTCAAGTATCGGACGGTGGAAGATGGTAACAAGGCCGCGCTGGGCTATCTGGGCATGCACACTGTTCCAGAGGACAGGGACTTGCAGGCAGCGGCGCAGAGGAAGGCGGATTTGATTGTGCGTGTCGGCGACGAGATTGAAGTGTTGGAGCGCGGGGAGCACTTGTATGGTTCTACTGGGGATGCCTATTAATATAAATACTGTGGGGATAGGAAATATCTCGAGGAGATGAAAGCTCGGCTCATGCAGCCCATTTCAGACAAGTGCGTGATTATGTATGAGCGCAGACAGGCAGTCCTTGCACCAACAGCCTAGACTACGGGACGGTCGGGTAGAACCTCAGATCACGGATATTTTAAGGGCTCACATGCATCTAATTAGGATCGGTACATGAACCGGGAAATTGAATCGGTAATTAACTTCACCGCCAATGAGCAATTTTACCCCGCAGCGCTGGCCGAGGCAGTTTTGGAAAGCGGCTGAATGGTGGTATGCACGCCACGGACTCTTTTTGCATCTCTTATTTGTCCAGCTAGGAGGCGGGGCGATTTGGATTTGCGAAGCCGTTGGCTACCCCTGCCAACAGGA
The DNA here is from genome assembly GCA_900169235.1 of Zarea fungicola. NCBI lineage: Eukaryota > Fungi > Ascomycota > Sordariomycetes > Hypocreales > Cordycipitaceae > Zarea > Zarea fungicola. Next base: position 23,862 of record FWCC01000302.1, on the reverse strand, counting down.
TTCCTCAGCTTGTTGCTGTCATCGAGCGGCTCTGAAATTCACCCGAGATCCGGCGTTACATAAAGGCTGCGCATCCCCAGCTCCGACTTCGTCCCGTTTTAGCTGGATATTTAACCCCAATCCCTCCTTTCAGCGTACACTTTTCACATTGGACTACCTGTAATAAGAGCTTCAACAGAATCCACACACAATGGCGCAAGTCTCCAGCAGCGACCAGCTACAGCCGTATGACGCGCCGCTCTCCTTTCCTGAGCCGTCCTTCCTCTGGAGCCGCTGGATGTGTCTCCGAGGCATTAACAACAAGAAACTCACCCAGACAGACGTCCCCGTCAAGGACCTGACCGGCAAATGGATCCTCATCACCGGCGGCAACAACGGCATCGGTGAGCAGGCCGTCTACTTCTTCGCCCGCTGCGGCGCCAACATGGTGCTCGCCTCGCGCGTCAGCCCCAACGAGAAGCACCCGGCCGCCGTCGTCGAGCAGTGCCGGCGCCTCGCCAACGCGGCCGGCCACGAAAAGAGCGTCATTGAGTGGTGGGAGATTGACATGAGCAAGCTGCGCACGGTCGAGGCCGTCGCGGCGCGCTGGCTTGACACGGGCCGTCCGCTCGACATCCTGTGCAACAACGCCGGCATGGGCACCAACCCGGGCGGTCTGCGCAGGCTGCTCAAGACCGAGGACGGCTTCGAGTTCGTGCACCAGGTCAACTTTACCTCGCACGCGCTCCTCACCATGCGCCTGCTGCCGTCGCTCGCCCGCGCCGATGCGCCGCGCGTCGTGTGCACCACCTCGTGCATGACGTACCTCGGCAAGTATGACTTGAGAAATTTCAACGGCGAGGGCTGCCAGGGCGTCAGCCTCTACAACAACAACAAGCTCTACTTCCAGGTCTGGCTCACGGAGCTGCACGAGCGCCTGATGCGGTCGGAAAAGTACAGGCACGTCACCGTCAACGGCGTGCACCCGGGCTACGTCAACACGGGCATCTGGACCTTTAACATTGGCGAGGGCGCCCTGGCCATCTTTGGCGCCATTGCGCGCTTCTTTTTCCAGATGCTCGCCGCCTTCTTCGCCATCAATCCCGAGCAAGGCTCATACTGCATCCGCCATGCGGCTACGAGCGTCGAGGCCGGGCCGAACCCCCTCACGCAGGGTGTCGGACAGAGCGGCGGCCAGGGCGGCGGGCGCTACTTCAGTCGCATTTGGGAGACGACCAATATGCCCCATAACCACGATGCCGATGCGAAATCGCGTGTCTGGAGAAAGGTGGATGATGAGTTGCAGTTGACCGAAAAGGGGTTGCTGAGTTGGACCAAGTGAAGGAGACTTTTTTTCAACAGGTGCAACGAGTTTGGCCAGTGACTCTGACAGTCAGCAACTTCTGCATCTAGACAATTGTATATATATTATGTGACGACCTTTAAGATGGAAAAGAATCAAGGATCGATTGAAAATATGACATTTCGATTCAAATAAAATCTCTCGCCATTGCCACCGATTGGCTCAAAGCCGTGCATCTGCCCTGCTTACTGTCCGCGTCAAAAAGTCCCAGACCCTTGCTCTAAATGCATCCGGCTCCTCTGATTGCGGATTATGCCCAGAATTCTCAAAAATGGCGAGCTCACTATTGCAAATCCCATCATGCAGTTCCTGCGAGTCTTCTACCGTCGTAACGAGATCGTGTTAGCCAAGCGCAATCAGCGCTGGCATCTTGATTTCATGCTGTCGCGCGCGCACGTCGAACTGGGGTACATTAAATCCAAACGCAAAAATGTGGGTCTCATAATGATGAAGTGTTTTAAACTTTCAACTTTATGGCTACTGACTGACGGTCTGGCAGCAGGAGTCTTCTTGAACCTGTAGAGTGGCGCGAGAGCAGCGAAAGCTGTCTCAAGGTTGTTGTTGTTGACCACAGAGCCGGACCAGAAGCAGATCACCTGAGCAGGATCTGTCTTGATTTCGGTGGATCGAGAAACCTTGGCTACGGCACGGAGAGCGCCGTGAAGACCACAGGCCCAAGCGTTTTGAACAATCACGGCCCGGACACGACCAGCTGAGCGCGACGATTGCGCCATACGACCATACGACCATCCGGCCAAAATAAACTTATCTTCACCAGCCCATTGCCTGCCATTAGCTAATTAGTTTATTACTCCCAAATTTCACATTTGCCTGCTGAGGCACTACTGACCGGAGCTCGTCAATGTCGGCGATCCAGCGCTCGTCTGTAAATGGTAGTTGGAGGTCGCTCTCGCCACTCCCTCGAGCGTCGTAAACCAAAACTTTGAAGCAGCTTGTCAAAAACGAAAAGGCACTTTCTGTCTCCAAATGGCTTGACAGGCCGGGCACTCCATGCAGCGCAGTAAGTAGCGGCTTGCTTCTGTCCCCGCTGTCGCCAAGAAGACGCACGACCGCCCTGGCTCCGTCACTCAGCGTTACCATGGCCTGCATGGTAACCATAACATCCAGGTCTGCTGAGCAATCAAATTAAAAATAGTTAAAAGTGAAAGACTAGATTTCTTGGCATTCAAGAATATTAATAAACACGGGCTCGGAAGTAGAATAGATACCTTGCCAGGAAGCGAAGCTGGCTCACGGTGTCGAGCCAATGTCATCTCCCTGTACACTTCGAGGCTGGCTTCCTAATTTTCCTGATTTCGACAATTCGCATACTAGTACAGTGGAAAAGAGCAGTTGGTTGAGCAGCTCAGAGCAGGCACTCCCCGTACAGGTCCCAAAGGGCAGTATCCTGACAAATTCTTGGCATGCAGCAAAGGATTAAGTTTTAGAAATAACAGCTGACTGCGCACCCAGTAACTTTGGGTAGAAGCGAACAGAGTGGATTTACTATAGAGAATGGTTGGGCATAAAAAGTACATTCTACTTTGTCTTGGCCAGCTCCAAGCCGAGACAGCATCACGTCAAAGGCCTAGCTCTTGTACTATAGCTGCAATGCAACGTTTGGTTATTGAATCCCCCGTGGATACGGGATCCATTTGCATACATGTAGCGAAATAGTGATGCGTTCAAGGTTGTGACAGAACAAAGGCGCATGTGGCCGAGCAAAATGGGCGGCCGATGAAGTCTTCAAGCAGCGGTAGTTTTGCATGTGCGAGGAAAGATGAATGATAATAGTTACTTTTGAAAGGAGTATCAGGATTGCCAATTAAATAATACAGAAAGACGAGTGTCCTAGTAAATCTGGAGGTGAACGTCTTTGTAGTGTAGGCACTGGCTACTGACGCACAGCATGTAGTCATGGAACAAAGAGTGTAATATTTTGCCGTCTTGGCAGTAACTTGTTACTATAACGATTTCAATAGTGTAAAAATCAGCGATGGCGGTGATTTGGTGCCAATCAACTCACATGCACCTGAGAATAGGTCGCTTGCGGGTCTCTGCAAGCCAAGGAAGCTGGGTTGGTGGAATTGGTTAATAACACACATCTCCTGCATGCCAGCACATCTCCTGTATGCCAGCACATCTCCTGTATGCCAGCACATCCTGCATTGTAATGGTTGATATCGATGAAGCATTGTGGTATATTGTCTGCCCTCGGCACCCTCTCTAAAAAGAGAAACAGCATTCTCAACAATAACTTTCGATCACAGTACTAATCAGTCCCTTTATTACTCCACTTTCGAGTAAAAGACCAGGCAAATGGAGCCTGGCAGAGACCCGAAGAAGCTCAATACTGAGCTCACCGACCACACAACTATTCATACTGAGCGAAATGGACCATATGCTGAGGATCTTGAGCTTGATGCATTAGTTGTAGGCGCCGGCTTTGGTATGTATCACTACTATGGGGTAAATGATTTTTACTCACACTTCACTGTGAAGCCGGCATTTTTATGCTCAAGACTCTGCGCGACAATGGCTTCAAAACCGTCATTTTCGAGGCGGGCAACAACATAGGCGGAACCTGGCGCTGGAATTGCTACCCTGGAGCCGGTCTTGACTCCGAGGTGCCTGAGTATGAGTTTTCTTGGCCTGAAGTTTACAAGACATGGAATTGGAGCAGCAGCCATCCAAATTATCAGGAGTTACGTGATTACTTTGATCACGTCGACAAGATAATGAATATCAAAAAGGACTGCTCGTTTAGTACAGTAGTCACTGCAGCACAATTTGATATCCAAGAAGGTCGATGGCATGTTAAGACGGCAGATGGTCGTACAACAAAGCCTAGGTACCTTATTTTGGCCACAGGATTTGTATGAGGCACGATATTGTTGAATCAGCTAATGCCACCTGCTAATTAGCTCCTAGGCAGCCAAGCGGTACATCCCTCCATGGCCCGGAATGAACAAATTCAAAGGTATCATACATCACACATCCTTTTGGCCACAAAACGAAGAAGACAGGATCGATGTGGCAGAGAAACGCTGTGCCATTATTGGCACGGGAGCATCAGGTGTGCAAATGACGCAGGCATGGGGTCCCGCGGCTGGTCAACTCAAAGTCTTTCAGCGGACTCCCAACCTGGCATTGCCCATGCGCAAGCGCAGTCTCACAGTGAAGGAACAAGAGGAAAGTAAAAAGCTATACAAGCAATTTTTTGAATTCCGCGAAAAGACGTTCGGAGGCTTCGGATATGACTGGTGCGAGCGAAACACCTTTGACGACGCACCAGACAGACGCAAAGCTTTCTATGACAAGCTCTGGACCGACGGAGGTTTTCGATTTTGGCTTGCCTCATACAAGGATAGCCTTTTTAATCCCGAGGCTAACATGGAATCGTACAGCTTTTGGGTCAATAAGACTCGTGCGCGAATTGCTAATCCCGCAGTCAGGGACCTCCTTGCACCGCTCGATATGCCTCATTACTTTGGTATTAAGCGGCCAAGCCTCGAAGAAACTTACTACGAGCAGTTTAATAGAGAGTCTGTTCAATTGGTGGACATCGAGAAGAATCCTATAAGAGAGTTCACCGAGACTGGCATCCTGCTTGAGGATGCAACTCACCACGAGTTTGATGTGATTGCTCTCGCAACAGGGTTTGTAAGTCCCCCCTGATCTTGGTTACTTTCATCTCATCTTGGTTTTGTTTACGAGATAAGAGAACATGGAGCCTAATATCTTGTGTGCGCCTTATTAGGACATAGTTACCGGCCCTATGACCCAGCTTGGATTAAAGGGCATTGAAAACAACGAGCTTGAAAAAGACTGGGCATCCGGTGCAAAGACCTACCTCGGAATGACTGTCAGTGGTTTTCCAAACATGTTCTACATGTACGGAGCCCACGCTCCAACACTCCTCTGCAATGGACCCACGTCTGCTGAATTGCAAGGACGGTGGATTGCCGATGCCATTATCAAAATGAATGCTGGTGGAATTAAGTATATTAATGCAAAGGCCGAGTCCGCTGACAAGTGGAAGGAGCACATAGTGGAGCTTTGCAACAAGACTCTTATACCTACAACGAGGTCTACATATATGGGAGGCAGCATACCTGGCAAAGTGTACGAGCCTGTCTGTTATGTTGGTGGTACCCCAGCCTATGCCGCTGAGATCCGTCAGGCATTGGACAATATGGAAATTGGATTCGAAATTGTGCGGGTCTAGTATTTCTCCTAGAAGCTTAAGAAATCCATGTGTTTCTTATTTGTATTTCAATCTCTGCGCACCAACAATTCGAAAAGTGGAAGAGTTTTTAAAGGGGCATTGGAGGCACAACAGCTGGGAATGAGGTGTATTGCGCGAGTGCGCAGCGATGAAGGCTCTTCTGCAGGCATGTTTGAAAGACATTAAGGCTGTACATAGGCCAATACATACATAGTGGCTGGCTGACATGAAAACCTTGTGGATTGATTTGATTGGGGCCATGTCTGAGTAGTACCCCTGCTGTGGTGGCATGCATCTTACGTCACAAATCGATGGATCGCATTGAGCAGTAGTTGAGTAGTTGAGTAGTTGAGTAGTTGAGTAGTTGAGTAGTTGAGTAGTTGAGTTAGTTGAGTAGTTGAGTAGTTGAGTAGTTGAGTAGTTGAGTAGTTGAGTAGTTGAGTAGTTGAGTAAATGAATTGCGACCAAAGTCCCACATAACCGAGGGAACAGGGTCTCACATCTGGATCGAAATGGTGGACCGACCCGCGACAGAGGACTCACGGCCATTTTGGAAGAGGACATCCGTTGATCCGGAATGTGAGTTACCCACTTGTATTTATTTGAACTCTCCTTTAATTGGTCATGTCGCATCCTCCCGCTTTATTGTTTTACTCTCTTTACTAATGTCGAACATCGGAGTGCTGGACGCTCCCCCCTGACAACGGGACGACTTCAACAAGGTCCTCTGAGAGACCGAATTTGGGGCAAACCCATAAATTGTATTGGGGACTTCCTCTTCTCGCCTAGTATTTCAGTGTTCTAAACCTCTTTAAGCCGTCCGGCTGTTAGAGGGTATCGTCCGGCACTCCGATGTTCGACTCTACATTCAAATTGCAAAATAAGACAGCTGCCACCTCTTGATCAATAGGTAACCAACTCATCCTGAGCAACAAACACTTTGCAAGCCTACTCTGCCATCCATTCATTCTTCACACTGATTCACAGTCCGACCTCAAACGCCAACATGAAGCTGGCTGTCACAATCGTCCTCACCGCTGCACTGGCAGCAGGCGCAGCGTCCGAGATGGGATGTCAAGCTGCTACTCCATACCCCCAATAATGAACTAACGGTAGTGACTATCTGCAGATCCAGGTTCGAACGCATCTAGTAGCGCATTGACCAAATCGACAATAGCTAACATATCCGCACAGGGTGGCGAGTGCACTATCATCTGTGTATGTACAAGATTCTTGCTCAACAGGTTCAACCTACTTCTCCAGGGGAATGAGTCTAACTTATGTGAAATCAACAGGAAAAAGAGGGCCCCCAATTCAAATAAGTAGCAAAGTCCATGCCTCGAGGGCTACTTACAACACCATTAGCGACCCTACTAAGGGGAGACAACTTTTAACTCTAGGGCGAATGTGTACGTTACCAAACTATCTTCAATGCAGCTTTGGAAGGCTAACAAGTGCTGCAGCCCGGCAATTGCAGAAAAACAATTAGTGGATGCATTAATGACTATGACGTAAGTCATTCGATATTTCGCTTTAATGATTATGATAATTGTAGACGAATTACCTAATCTTTCTTTTTAATGCAAAACAGCATCCCTGTGGCGAATCATACGACTGAGGAATCTTGTGCTATATCGACTCTGGCCCTTGTGGCTATTTGGAATGTCGCAACGATAAGACAGGATTCAGAGGTGCCGATGAAGTAGGCACGTTCAAGGGCCATTGCTCGACCCATCCCTGTGAGGAATGTACCGATAAGAATAGCGACTACTATCCCGATGTGATCAAGGAGCGCTGTGTGAGTTTGGCCATTTCACGTTGAGCACACCTCTTCCCCTAACAGCTCTGCAGGGAGCTATCTGCAAAGAGACTTGCAAACCATCAGATGAAGTTATCGATTGCGTGTTGTTTGGACCCGAAACGTCAGAGTAGCCAGTAAGCTCGGCAGCTAGAAAGGCTGGGATCGGTTGGAGGAGAAGAGCAAAGCGTCAAATTCATCGCCACAGAAGCCTCCTTGGACAATGATTGGAAAGAGTGGAACAGAAAAAGTGTTGTTGCCGATGGAGTAATAGTAGTTTTGGGTTTTATTTGCAAGAGAAACTGCTATAGGGGTGTAATTACCCGCCGGAACATGCTTCACTTTGTTTATATGCAATACAATTTCCTCACTTGCCGCAAAGTACGCGTTGCAACTTATCTGTCAGCTGAATTTCGGTATCTAAGGGCAGAGATTTCCATTAACCGCAGATCTAACCGTGCTGAAGCATTTTCTTGACTTTAGAGCATCCCCAGGACCACCAACTCGTTAAAAAACGCTTGATGTAATAATGCAGCGCGACGAGCCATGTATCGCGGCTCATACTTGCTCGCCACAGCCATGCTCTGCCCAAACAGAGATGAGAGCTTAACCGCAGGGTCCCTGGTCATTATAGCAGCTAGCGCGTGGGCCGTATTCACAACAGGCCCCGTCCGGGCTGCATTCGTAAACATAGTGCGCATAGGAGGGACCCCGGACTGGGATGCAGTAGCCGCAGTACTGGCCCTGGTGAGCGCCGACGCAGTAGCAGCCGTTGGCGACGCAGTTACGAGCCTCCAATTCTGGCTCCGGAGCAGCCAGAACCTGGCTGCAAATTCCAAGGAGGGAAAGAGAGCCGAGAGTCTTTGACAGATACATCAGTAGAGGGAGAGATTTCGATTGGACTTGTTTTATTGGCTTAAAATTGATGGGGCTAATGATTACAGCTCAAAACTTGAGAGATTGAGATGGGTTTTTATACATGCTCAGTCTGGCCTACGTCAGTATCATCATGCTGTTCTGCATGGACATGGCTGCATCCACCAGCTTAGAAACCGACGTAAACATTAATGTAGACATTGTGCTTCGGCGGACTCTTGCAAACAACGTGTCAGACCAAATATTTCCTTGTTGATAACCAATAAAGAAACGCTACGATGAGAGAGCTAGCTATGTGGCGGATCGAGGGAAGGCATCACGGCAGTTTGGCGGCCGTATGATAACACCGGGTTAAGTATCAAGCTGTGTTGGAACCCCCCCATTACATATTTTACTGCCTCGCAAGGCTAAAATATGACACCCAAATATACATCCGAGTTTCTAGTGTGCCGTTGGCTTTGGCCAGCACCTGTTCCCGCGCAATTCCTAATGCAGCGACGTGAACCTCTGAGTCGGGTCATCGCACCAGGGCCAGCCCGAGCGCCACCGCAGTTCAGCCGTTATGCCAGCGCCGCAGATTCTCCAAAACACGGCACAACATCTGGATGTGAATAGCTTTTTCAGACAGGCTACTCTTTCCAGCTCGGCGAATTAGATTGTGGCGGTGTCGGACTTGTATGCAGATGAGCCGCCACCCGTTTAGGGGTCCGAGCCTTTACACTAAATAGTCTTGAGCTGCTGGAGAATACAGAGCAGGATACGATGGCTGCGCAGTAGCACCGGCATTTTCCCGATGCCAGGTATCCAGCCGACGCTATACCCTACGGCGCGTCGTGGCGCCGAGTAAGGGATTCTATACGTACGCGCCGATTAATATGTGTGTGCGAAAACCGGTGCTGAGTGTCGCCTTTGTGATGCTCTTAAATGTGGCCGCCTCAGTGTGCCATGGCTAACGCATCTTATCTCCGGAATTGCTTGGCACTTCTAGACGAGTGAGCTGTGCGAAAGATGTTGGCATTCTCGCTGCACCTCACTCGCATGTCGAACTGGGGCTGAAGATTTAATTTATTGCAGCCAAACTTCGTCTTGGGGGAGGAGCGCCTTGAGAAACAAAGTGATGACGAGATCCTTGCTGCATTGCTGATCTCCTGCAGAATACTAATCATGTCCGAGGGCGATTCATTCTTGGCAAATGGCCGGATCATCCGCATTAATGTGCGGGGACGATGCTAGCTTGCCAAGAGGCAGGAGTTTTTCTCTGATCCGTGTCCGTATGTGCCGACGGGATAGCTGGGGTAATTTGGGGCTGCAATGCAATGCGGTTGTGAGGATGAAGCGGCCGGAGCTGTCTAGGAAATCATAAGAACTCCCGGATCTGATTTCCGTCCGATGTCCGACTTACGAGGAGCAAAATCCGACATGGCAGTCAATGCAGGCAAGGAGTGCGAGATCGGGTTTTGAATCATGAGAATCGCGCCGCCAAGGCGACTTTCGCAGTAAAATCATTTATAATTAATATATTGGAATACTCGGAGCTAGTTAGCGCGAGCTGGTTGATAAGAGATGTTATATACGCCATGCACAGCCTATATAAGCTAAACATTAGAACAGCTTGTGCTTTATTGCCAAGATGAGCAGATTCTCAATCACCCTCACTGTAACAATCTAGTAGGCTCCGACCGTGACAATAGTATCGCAACTGGCAGAACTGTACTTCTATTTTATGGGAAATCTTTACATATCCTAATATCCTATTGTAACTAATCGCTCTAAAATGACTGTATTAATTAAGCTTCATGAAAACTTCTAACATAGCTGGATAATTAGGTGTTCCTAGACCAGTCATAGGGTCCCAGCCTTTTACTGCTGATAGGTATCCAGACTCATTACAAGGGGCAATGTTAATGGGTGAGAAGGTTATATCATTGAACATTTCCGGGTTAGCGTAGAGGACTGGATTCACGAATCCCACAAATCCCTTTCCTGCTTTAAGACGCGCTTCGTTGATCCGAGAAAATATAGCTGCGATAATAGGAGCGGACATTGAAGTGCCTATATTATCATTCCGAATCTTGCCGCCGGTAGTGATCGTAGCTCCATTCTCTGAGATGGCAGAAATGTCGGGATAGGCGCGACCGTCACGGTTGTATGACCCACCTGTTGTTGGAATAACACCGTCCTGAGTGTGGTAGAAGGGTATTTGCGGATCATGATTCTTAAAGTACCTGAGAAACACATCATTAGCTTTACCGTCTTTTCCTCCAAGGGTTAACCATACGGCTGACGCGAGCTACTCACTCGGCTACGGCAGCTGATTGGTAATCCGGTCTAAGATGAATATTGCTCCAACCACCACCGGGGAGGTATTGGTGTGGCGCAACTTCTTTATCTCCAGGCTTGTAGTTCACCGGTAAGCCAGTGCCTCCAACGGAGAGGATATATGGACAGCCTGAAGATTGGTCAGGGGCAAAAATCTCAGAGTTTTCACCCATACAGGAGTCGCCTCTGGCTCCGTCATCGCCGCTAGAGGACACGACAGTGATACCTTGCAGGCCCAGCTTCATCCATTCATCGCATTGACGCTGTTGAGCGGCAACGAGGCGGTATTAGCTTTGCATAGAAGTCGCTGCTGACGGGGATATAACAGAAGAATGGGAGTAACGTCACCTTCGAATATGATATTGGGAAGTGGTCTTCAGAATAGCTCCAGGAACTTGATATCACAGAGGTAGGCTTGAATGAGCCACAATCCTCGTGGGTTGTACTGCCGTCAATCGCTGGATCATCACCCGTCTCTCCGTAGGCAGAGAAGCTACAGTATGTTCCATCAATTGCATCCAAGAACCGGTTGAACAGTCCAAGCTCTATATTAAAATCGCCTTTGAATAAGTTTGTCTGGAACATGACTGCGTTTTGCGGATACACAATCGGCATGATGAGTTGGACGTCAAGATCGGTCTCACCACCGGAAGGACTTTGGTCCATGGTTGCGTTATCGATGCTGTCGATCTTAGGGCCAAAGCCTTGCGGAATTCTCGGATAGAATTCTCTGTAGAATTGGTTTAGGTTACTCTGGGAGAACAGAGAGTCGGCTGGTTCATAGATTCCAATGACGTTTCTCGGATTAGCATCCGTGTTGTTGGGAAACCGGTATAAATACTGGATGCAGCCTGGAAGGATTGAAGTCGCATTACAGACAAGGTTCTGCCTCTCTTCTTTAAAAAAGGATGGTCAGCTGATAAACAAGTTCACTTCCGATCTGGAGTGTTAATCATGACTTACGTAGTTCAGTAGCGGTGGGGTCACGTATTATCTCTAGACCACGCTTTCTTGGCGGTTGATGCGTTATATCTGACACGTGAGCCATAGCTACAGCTGGGATGATGAAATCAACGTGCTTCGCCACTTCTGATGGCAAATGGTATTTGTTGGTTCCGAAGTACTTGACGCCAGACTGAACATGCTCATAAAGATTGTACTCCGTTTGTAGCACGGTCTCAAGCTGGGAAACCGTGGCATTAAAATGAACCCAGCCCCTACTTTTCGGAATCACAATAGTCTTTTTGGAGATGCCAGATGACACAAGCCAGTTCTTAACAACATCTACTACCCCAGTAGCCGGAGCGAAAAGCTCAACAACCTCTTCTGAGGTGTAGTGCTGGCCGTATTTCTCTGACTTGGGATCGGAGCTAGGGTCATGTTAGTTGAGAGGTTCTGCCTATCGGCCACTGGAATTGAACTCGTGCTTACACTTCCATAAGCAGATCCATTCCTCGGTCTATATTGTTCTGCGTCAGGGCAAGGCGCACTGGCACAATCGTGTCCGGCAGCAACTTGTCCAACTTTTGCCATTTGGATAATTGACTCCCGTTCTCGCGACTCTCGTGAGCTACACTGGACGTTGGCCCAGTCGCAATAACCTTGGCAAGACAGCCAAGAAACATGATGTTGCACTTCATATTGCAACAATTCTCAAGCGAGTCGTGTCCGTGATGATCAAAATAGTTGCAAACTCCTCATATGAAGAGCGTCATATGTTGGGATTTCGCGGTGATTCTTAACTTATCAGCAGCGTCGTTTTTAAGTATGTTTTAGCAGAGGGTCTGCAGACCTAATGCAGGCATCTTAAACCGACTGGCATACGAAATACGGAATTGCCGAACTATGCACATACTGGTAGATCACCAATTATAGGAGTTAGCCCAGGTCAGCTGAAACCAGTTCTACGCAGTACGGTGTTATTCGGTTCAATGAACCCTATGTAATCACTAACTAACCTAGTCCATACTTGGTATCTTCATCAGTCTTGAGTATGCCTCATCAAACTCACAGGGATATTTTGGTTCCACCAGCATTTGCACTGCAACGTAAAGGACGTATGTAGCAATTGGTCCGTCTATCCTAGACTTGCCATTCGACGCCATTGCTCTTCAATTACCCGATTCAGATCGGACATTATCATAGTCCTCCATGCTTGCGGGGTAACGGCCGGGAAAGGCCTCAGGCTGGTTAGTTCACCCCGTATTCAATCAGAATGCGCGCGTAAGCCTCCTTTTCTGTGTCAGGTCCCACTTACAAGCCAATGCGAATATAGCCTTGTAAATGCATGCACGCTCGCGAGAAGAGTGCCTCGCTGTCCTCAGTACCGGCCTATCTCGACTGTCGTGTTTCAAGCGCAAACTCCTGCGCTATGACCAATCACGATGAGTGTAGTTATACAACCATGTAATATAGCCTAAGTAACCCTCACCGACTGTATGATCATCTCATTGCGGCCTCTCTTTCATGTCTATTCAATGGAGTTTGACTAGGTTGTGATTTGGAACAACGCCGCCTTATGCTCTTATGCGTTCCGATACGAGTGGTTAATTAAGGGTAATTAATTCAAATCCGCCCAAATCCTGCCCCATGCTTCATTAACGGTTATGTACAGCATTCAGACAGATGTTTTGGGCTGCCTTCGGTTATAACGAGAGGTCAAATCTCAAAGCACTAGATGGCAACGTGGATGCAGATGGAATATATGAGGTATACTCGACGATTCTTCCTGACCTTAATTCGATGAACAGATATCTTTATGCACGACAACGGGTTTGTACATACTGCTAGGGTCATTAAGGACCTATTAGAAGAGATGGGTATAGAGACGATGGTTTGGCCACCGTACTCGCCGGCCCTGAACCTAATTGAGACCTATGGTCATTATGCAGCGGGAGATATATCGTAAATAATTATTTGTGCCTAGCAAAGCCAGTCGGATTCGTATAAGATTACGCGGCAACACACAGAACACGATGTTAGACAGCGAGAAGATCAACGCAACCCAACACCGGCAACGCTGGCCGGTTTCATTGCAGATAACTAACACACTGTTCATGTGTATGGCAATCCATAGAAAAAGGCAATAGTGAAGTCAATGCCGTCTGCCTAGAATGGCAGACTACCATATTGAAACAGCCACTGTCATATTATGGTTCGAGTAGACTCATACGGGTCAATTGCCACGTAAGCTTCAAGCCGACTACCCGACCTAATGTAACAAACCTGGCCAACATAATAGAAATCTTACTATTACGAACCACGTGGGTACTATGTTCAATATGAATCTTGCAGTATTGGGATTCTTTCTATGCTCAGCCGAACTGTGGTGGCCCGTCTCAGGAGATTCAGAGTGGACCTCCTCACCTCTTTTGCGTTAGTAACTGGGCCTCAGGATCTGACAGTCCGAGATTCGCGCCAGCACGCGAAGCGCGGCTGAGTCTGTGCGAGTCTTACTGTGGTATCATACCAGTAGACTGGGCTTAGTTGCGGCTGGCTGGCAACTTGCAAACAGCCTTAGTTAGTGGGCGATGTCGCCATCGCCACTTGTAAGTTGGAAGCAGCCATTGTAGCTGAGAACTTCTCGAGGAGGCTGCGCCACCACGGGCCACCCTATAACTGCCGAAATAATCAACTAAGCATCGCATCATCATACCCAGTTGGCAACTACAATATCCCTCCCAGTATTCCTATCATATCCTTTCAACTACTACTACTACTACTCTTACGCCGAGGATGTACGGTTGGACTAGCGTATTGGATGATATCCTGTATAACGGCACAATTGGAAAGCCGGTTAACGCCGTCGCCATTGGGCCTGCAAGTTACCCGCGCCTTAGCATCGAAAATTGAATGCCGTTTACCGAGGAAATTGCTCAATAGTGCTCGGTCCTTGAGTCTACGACTGCTAATTGTGATGTAAAGAGAAAAATTGAACCTCAACGTCATAAAAATTATCAGGGCATCTTATTTATACTAATAACAAAGTTAAGAATAAAGTCTGGTTCGAGTCAGGGTATCCGAAGGTTTATACCAAATGTTTGCAGAGGACAGCCACGTGCGTTGAGCGCAGATGAGATAGGTGGTGGTGTGATGAAGACCAACTTCGGAGAACCCAAAAATATATGTATAACGACTGTAAAGGGCATATTAGTATCCGAAAATATACTACTTTAGCCCTAGCTGTTAAATACAATAAGACTTCTAGTGTCACAGGCCCAGGCCTGGCAGATAGTACGCGACATTACCAGCATTCGGTGGAGCCTGACAGGGATCTCACAGCTACCCCTACAGGAACTCGAAGGCACCTCATAGTTAGTTATCCCTTTCTTCCTCTCTAAGCAAATATAGACAATTCTCAATCACCCTTACTGTGACGATCCAGAAGGCTCTGACCGTGACATCTAGGCGCCTTAAAAAGACTAAAATAAACCCAAAAAAATATCTAACTTGGTTATAAATATAATAAAATTAACACATAGAAAATACTTAAAAGAACGTATTTATCCACTGTGTACTTAAAACGAGTATTTTCTTTATTTTTTTTTATTTTTTGTCTATTTAGTTACTAATTTTGAAGCTGTTGCGTTGACTATTCGTCGCCGTATGACAAGTTTGGCTGGCTGGCCTGTCAGCACCTCTTAATGTGGTGGCGGCGTGGCACATGTATTGCCGATTCTCGGCTTCTTCTGCGGATTTTGGTTTTCTCTTCCTTTAGACTATATCTCGACCTATCCCACATGTTGCAGCCGTTTACCGCTACTTGAAGCGAAATTTGACCGAGCTGCGACTGGGATATAAAAGGCATCGCCTCCCAGCAATAATCCATATATCAACAGCTCTCTCTATATATCACCTTTATACTTAACAATTATTCTTTAAACTTTGCATTGAACATTACCAGTCATAATGCTTAGCAACTACCTTACCCTGGCTGCTCTCGTCGGTCAGGCCTACGCAGTCAAATGTGGAGGACCGTCTGGTAATGAAGTATGCAACGGCAATGCTGACCCGAATTCCCTTCGAGAGGCATTGCAAGAAATACAGGCCCTACCTCGGGATATCAAATTTAGTGATGGGCCGTGCATCACTGAGATCCCATCCCCTGTAAATTCAGTCTTCTGCCTCTACTACTCTGATACTGGCGCTTCATGGAGTGTCGCTCAGACGGAGGCCTTTGTGCAGCTGATGCTTAATGCTGGCTGTACCGCCTGTGCTAATGTGTCAACTGGTGGCATTGCGGGCCAGCTGATTGCAGAATACTTCAATTAAATAGAACGGGTATTGTTGAACTGTGGAAGTATCTCTTAATCCTCATTTTACACCTTGATTACACACCCGTCTGTAGATGGTACCTATGAGGGTACCCACAGCCCCTGAATAGTTAGTTGGACAATACACAACATCCTCACTGGATACCGGCAGGTATAACAACTTTACTGGCATGAGTCTATATCCCAAATTAATAGTAGTAGAAGTAGTAGAGGTAGTAGTAGTGTATTCTGCATCTAGCGGCCATAGGCTGCTAAAATCCCCTCAGGCTACAAGATCAGACGGCGTCGACAGCATGGTTCGTGCTATCTTTCCTTGTCCACGCACTGCTAACCGACTAAGATTCATGGGATGTGCCAGCCAATCTTGTGTAAGGCAGCAACTTTTGTTGCCTCAGTAAACCTTTGTCATGTTTTGCGCAGGACGGGCCGCGGTGGACGGGAAACGGTTTCCCACGTCTCCCTCCGCCTTTATTCTGGTGGATATATACAAATGTGTACCGATGTCTCATTGTATTATTACAAAATACAAGCAATGCAGATTAATATATTTGTGAATAATTGCCTTTCATGTATAGCAGGACAAAATGTAAGCGTCCATCAATGGAGATTGTAAAAGACCCAAAGGGTATGCTATACTAGCACGCGAAATGAGCCTGACAACAGAAAATAATACCTCGCTGCCAAAGAAAAAGCGACCCGCAAGGATAAAGCCTCGGATCAGTCGGAAGAAGATCCTGAAGCGGATCGTCACTTGGCGGGTACACCAGAACGAATGGACATATCTTCAACACTCTCCGCATCCGACGATGGTTCTGAGTTGTGAAGCATATTTCCGCAGGTTCATCGCGGCTCTAGAAGGGGATGGCAACGGGAGTCTGGCGTGACCTCTGGTGTGCGTATTGACCGCATGTATCTCTATCCATGCTATCTATTCTCCAAGGTGCTACGGTGATATCCACGTCACTCATTCTTTCCTTCCCTTCTCGCACATAAGCGCGAATTGCCGCCATGTGCACAATGACACCCCGCAGTCAAGCGGTTTGACAATACGGACGTGGTAGAGACGGACAGGCTGCGCTGGTACAAGTGCCCTCTCTGCGTCTTGCCGCATCAAATACAGCCAATATGTGGTAAATGACGTCCTTGCACATCATTCCTCGTCGGGTGCTGCCATGTCTGGCGCGCCAGCATGGGCACGCTCCGCACAACGCTACAGACTCAGCCACAGGCTTCACAACGGCGTGCTGGGTACATGCCGCGACGCGTATCCCAGGTGAACTGGGTGTGCCCGACCTGTGCACCGCCCGGGAGCGCAGACCCTGCTGCCGTGTACCTCGACGTGATTGTTTTGCCCATGCCTGTGCCGTAACAAACCAAAGCATAGCTTCACGAGGCACGTCACTGCACCCCGAATAGTGCCGGTGCCTTCCGTCTGTTGGCGCAGTGGCACTCATGCTTGCGCAGATACATGACAAGGGCCTTTGGACAAAATTAGCAGGAAGAGGCCGTCCCGGGAGTAGGGCAAAAGCATTAAAATATGTACAATTTTTCTTTCATACGAAAATGGCTGAACCATGCTTTCAACTCGTTAGAAGACAATAATGTGATGAGTTGCGTGTTACCTGGTACAAAAGCCGCCCAAAAGGAAAACCACTTTACGCGGGACGCGTTCCGAGACGCGCTCCACCAAGAAGCTCAAGCTCCAGCTCAAACAGCCACCAATGTGTCTGGATACAAACATCTTGAAATCAGCCGTCAAGTACCAACTCCGATCGCGCACAAGTTATTTGCAAAATCAGCTGGATATCAAGGCAGAACATAGAACAATTTGCTGGTCATGGACCAAAATAGCAATGGTGCCGACGACCAAGGTCCGCCCGCAAAGCGCCAGCGCAGCTCCGAGCCCCTCGACGACAGAATTCTTGAGCTCGCCTCCATGGACGGGGACACCGCCATGACCGATGCTGTCGACGGCACCACGACGGCTGCAATCGTGCAGAATGGCATGGAACAAGAATCAGCAGTCATGACCGAGCAACTACCACAGTCAACCCCCAATGTCACGCCGCGAAAGCGAGGCCGTCCACCAAAGCAAACACCAACCAAATCCCCAGCGACGCCTTCGACAACACGCGTAAATAATACCTTCTTCACACCACTGAAAGCTGCCGGTCCGAATGCGAGCACACCAGGCCGCAACGCCGCTGACCGCTCCGCGCGGCGCAAGACGGCGCGTGCACTCCTTGAGCAGGCAACGGGCGACGGCGGCAGCGACGATGACGGTGGCGCAGACCACGATAATGAGGATCTCGCGCGCGCCATCTTTGGCGATACCGACGATGAAGATGATGAGCAGGAGGCGGAGGACGACGACGAAGATTTGGGCAATGATACAGAACTCAGCATAGGAGATGGCCTGTCCGACGGCGAGGGACTACTTCCAGACACAGCCGAAGTAGCGGCAGCAACACAGACGAAAAAGAAGCGCACACCTCGAAAGCGCGCCAAATCACCTACACCACCCCGCGACCTGCCCGCGCACGAAACCTACTTCTTCCACAACAAGCCCGGCCGTGCCAAGACGTCCGACAACACTCTCGCGTCCCTCCGCCTCCTCACCCATGACGAGTACTTTGACGTCCTCGCCAAGAAAACTCCCCTCACACAGCGTCACACACAGGAAATTGCCTATCTCGAATCCCTTCACGCAGAGTCTTTTCCGCAATGGACGCTGGAGCTCTCTCAAGGTTTCAGCCTGTGTCTCTACGGCTACGGCTCCAAGCGCGCCCTCCTCAAAAAGTTCGCTACCCATCTATATAACCTCGCCCCAGACAGCCCAATCGTCATGGTCAATGGCTACACACCGACTGTTAACATCCGCGAAATCCTCTCCTGCGTCGCCAACGCCGTCTTCCAGAGCGGCGGCGCTTCCGCGGCGGCGGCCAAGAAAAAGGCCCTGACCAGCACCCAGCCGCTCGCCATGGTGCAGTCCATCCTCGCGCACCTCTCCCTCCCCACGACGCACACCTCGATAACAATCATTGTCAACTCCATCGACGCGGCTTCCCTCCGCCGCGCGAGCACCACGCAGTCGCTCCTCGCGTCCCTCGCGTCCCACCCCTCGATCCACCTGATTTGCTCCGCCGACGCGCCCGACTTTCCGCTCCTCTGGGACGTTGGCGTGCGGTCCGCGTTCAATTTCGTCTTTCACGACTGCACCACTTTCGCGCCGATGAGCGTGGAGCTCGACGCCGTGGACGAGGTGCACGAGCTGCTCGGCCGCAAGGCGAACCGCGTGCACGGCCGCGAGGGCGTGGCGTTTGTGCTCAAGAGTCTGCCTGAAAACGCCAAGAACCTGTTTCGGCTGCTGGTGGGCGAGGTCCTCATTGCCATGGATGAAGATGCCGGCGGTGGTGAGGATGATGGCACCGGTGAAGGTGGTGGTGGGAGTACCGGCGTCGAGTATAGGATGGTGTATAACAAAGCCGTGGAGGAGTTTGTGTGTAGTTCGGAAATGGCCTTTCGCACATTATTAAAAGAGTATGCCCCCCTCCACTTCATCTTAGGCGTCACATTCAAATTGCTAACGTCATGCAGATTTCACGATCATCAAATCATCACCAGTCGCAAGGACGCATTGGGTACGGAATTGCTGAGTTTGCCGTTTAGACGGGAAGAGTTGGAGGCCATTTTGGAGGATCTCATGGCATAAAAGCACTTGCCTTATTTATATATATGTACAAAAACTTTATAAAGAAAATCATGTCATTTTCAGGGACAGAATACATTTCTAATGCTTTTATATCATCATTGCACCAACACTTGCGACTTATTTGGCGCAGACATCATAATCTATAGATGCTTAGATGCTTTCCCAGGCATAACTTTACTTTGATGCAAACCCTCTCAACCAATTTTCACCCCATTGTGTTTCGTTTTACTACCGCCAGATGCAGTCCTCAGACTCCCAGGCTCTTTACACATGTCCACAGCACAACAGGCACAATGACATTGTCATTGCCACCCGTCAGGACCGCCTCCGTCACACTCGCCAGCGATCCGCACACGGCCGCATTCCTTGCCGACACTACGACACCCAGCGGCTCATCCGCCATCGGCCACCCGCCGACCTGCAGCCACGTGCTCGCAAACGAGAGTCCCAGAAACACCGCCGCCGCAAAGGCCACGCTCCCCTCGAGGCTCTTGCCGCCGCCCCAGAGCCACTTACGGTGTCCGTAGCGCCGCCCAATCAGGCTCGCCGCCGCATCGCCCAGCCCGACGCAGATGACACCCGCCGCCATGCTCGCGTCGCGCGTCGGCGTCTCCCAGCCCGCCGCGTACCCGTCCCCGCCGCGACCAATGCTCGCGAGGGCGAGCCACAGCGGGATGGCGCAGCCAATGAGGAGGAAAATGTGCGAAATTACCACGGGCCCCCGAAAATCGCGGCCGTCCACGTACGGCGCAAGGAACGAGGCGATGGGCTTCGACAGCGGCGGCAGCTGGCTCGCGCGGAGCAGGTCCAGGATGAGGAAGATGGCGAGAATGAGACCCAGCGCCAGAGCGGCGTAGGCCGGGTCGACGTACAGGGCGGGCAGGAACATGCCCACCATCATAAAGTGAAATACTTTTCGGCGAGTGTCCACCTCGTACGTGTTTTTGAGCTGAAAGACGACGAGGAGACCGACGAGCAGGATGCCGAGCCAGTAGGCACTGAGCAGCAGCCTTGTGCTGGCGGCGCCAAACTCGTGGAGACGCATCTCCTCGACCCAGCCGAGCGTCGTGGTGGCTTCGTCCGCGGCGCTGGAGTGGTGCTGTGGCAGGCAAATCCATCGTTCTAGGTTGGCCGTGACGACTTGCAGGCGGAACCAAGAAATGTCGCCAAATAGATAGCCGAGGGCCCAGCCGATGGGCTCCTCGCCGGCGAGTGCGTAACGCGACACATAGGTGCGGACGCCAACAAGAATCAGAAGCACAATGCAGACATAGACGTAGGCCGCGTAGGCCCATTTCCGAACAGTGGCTTGCTCATAGGTCAGTTTCAAAAAGGGACGCACGGAGAGTGATGTGGCGCGTTTTCGTCGTCCAGATGGTGTGTGGCTGCTATGACGACGCACCCTTTTGTCAGGGGTTGGTAGAGTATGTCGGCGAGAGATGCCCTCGATCCCGTCATCGTCCAAGTCTGGAACTGCATTTTGGGCGAGACGTTCCACAGCCGGCGATGTCGACAGGGGGCCGAATGTCTGCACCCTTGCCGGAGTATGGAACACAGGCCCAGCGTCGCTCTCGTTGTCGGACGAGCAGGCCGATGAGTAGGCCGAGTCCTCGTACGGCATTCCACGCAGCTCGTTCCGGAGTCGGCGCCATGAGAGTGAGCGCAAGAGCGACTCCCAGACTGGTGTCTTTTGTCCGTTGGGCAGTCGACGAAACCGCCACTTGGGGACCCTGGCCAGAGCAATCCCCCATCGAATCACGGGGCCGCAGAGTACGAGGACGCCCAGGCCTCCTCCCCAAAGGAGAGCCTTTAATATTTGTATTTGCGGTGATGTCCCTAAAATCAGCACGTCGATTAATGCGATTGATAAAAGTTGCAACTCTGCCGTCAACAGACTAGTTGTCGTGAGGGAATGCAAGACCAAGCACAGTGTCCGGTGCAAGGGATACAGCAAAACAATAGCTTCCGCCGGTAGTGGTAGGTGGGACGTGTCATTGTGAAGATGTTTCGCAGAGCTACCTCCCCATACTAGAGGGAGACATGATACAGTCCAGTGAAGGGTGTCGTAGTATGCGCCATTCTCAAGCTTTGGAAATAGCTGCTGAGGAAAGGCACTTATGCTTAAAATGAGATTAGGTAAGAGGACGGCCAAGTTGTCGACGGAAATGAGCAAGGACACCAGCATGGTGATTGCTGGCGGGTATAATAAAGGTGCGGGATCAAAGTTGGCTGGGAGCATAACCGGCAGCCAGCTTGACGAAGTCCGTGTGCGATACGACCAGAACAGGATTCGGACTGGGTAGACGCCAGCGAGGGTCGCTGCAAGATCAAGGAAGAGCTTGAAATCTATGGTACTTGTAAGTAGACAGACTTGGGCAAATCACTAGCTGTCGTATTTCCGCATACCTTGCTTCCATTCGTTATATATCGGCGCAACATGGCGGTTTTTGGTTACGAATGCGCTGAGCAGCGCCAGTATGCCAGCCTCGGTCAGCCGCCGGACGAGGTTGCGGTAGCGCCGGAGCGGGCTAAGCAGCGTTCCTTTGACGGTTGCCTTGCTTGGTGTCGCATCTCTGCCCAACAACGGCTGATTCTGTTCTTCGGCAATGGACGCAGAGACGGGGGTGGCGGTGCCCGAGAGGATCTCATTGCGGCCCCTCAGTCCCTTGTGAAGCTTGGTCCTCGGGGCGGGAAGCCCGCGCAGAAAATGTTCGTCGTCGGCCTCGGTGCCGCTATCACTGATGGGTGTCGACTCCTTGGAAAAGGCCGTGAGCCGTATCGGGGACAGCTGGCCGTTGCGTGTCTTGTGTGCGGCAGCGAGGGCAGCAGGGCCGCCGCCGTGTCCATCCGGTGGCAGCGCCAGACGATCAAAGTCGCTGGGAATCTCGGCCTGGTGTCGGTGGTATGGATGCGGGGATCGGCTCAGGGCCCGGAGGGTGACTTGCTCGTCGAATTCGACGGCATCGAGCAGGTCTTTGTTGTTGGTCACGCCCATGGCGGATGGGGGCGGGCACAGCGCATTGGTTATACCGTTGCTTTTCGAGGCGTTTTTGTTGTCCGGTAGCTCCCTTTTTTTCTGTTCAGCTCTGTGGTGGTGCTGGTCGACGATTGATTGGCATGAGCTCTCCACACCGAGAACCTCAATTGCTGTATCGGGTCACATTAACCGAGACCTGGCTGTCGAGTGTATTTTGGAAAGGAGTGTGTGTAGATTGGACGAAAGAGAGAAAAGCCTGCAGAAATCACATGAAAACGGCGCGGCCTGGGTAAGGGCTACGTCGAGTGTTGCATGATGGCGTGGCCACTAACGGCCAAGAGCCAAGCCCGACAGGCGGAATCACGTGAACGATGGACATTTCTCCCTGTTTAAGCGGCTTCGCTGGATGATTGAGGAAGTGTATAAATTCCGAGAATTGTTTACGATTTAAAAACTGTTTTACTATATCACGGTATTTCTTTTCGGGCAGTTGTGTGGTGTTTAGGTTTTGCCTCTGAGCAATGAGTTGGGACTGTTGTCGGAATCGAAGCTTTGCAGCCAAATTTGGCAGCTCTGGTAGCTTGGGTGGAGCACAGACACTGCCATTGAGTACATTCTCATTGTCAACCTTGGCGTAGAAACGGCCCACTGAGCAAAAGAGGCGCATCGTTAGTAACATTGAGCTATTGATGTCGATCTGTTAAGATGTTTTGATGTCGGTAAGTTTTGGATGAGTGAGGTATTGAGGGCAAGGGGCGTGTGTGTGCAAGATGTGCAAGTTGATGCATGTCTTGCAGCCAAAATTGTAGCCGTTTCGGTACTTCTGTAAGTTTATCATGCAGTACAGATAATAATAGCGGCGGCTTTGATACGTTTTTATTTTTTATTTATTTCTATTTTGCTCATCATCAATGCAGCCAAATGGGTCTATTTAGTGG
Organism: Zarea fungicola; assembly: GCA_900169235.1. Taxonomy (NCBI): domain Eukaryota; kingdom Fungi; phylum Ascomycota; class Sordariomycetes; order Hypocreales; family Cordycipitaceae; genus Zarea; species Zarea fungicola. The sequence goes on along the minus strand of FWCC01000302.1, from coordinate 399 downwards.
TGCCTCTCCGCTTCCTCGGCTGACATGACGTCGGGCGATAGACACTGGCATGTAGATATAGAGTGCATTCTCCCCGGGATGACCGGATGGAACGCGATCGGAGATGGGACCAAACTATCATTTTTATTTATTTATTTTTTTGCACATGAAACACGGTGAGTGAACTTTGCCCTTGCCATGTGAGAGCGTCTTTTCCGTGTAAGAAAGACATGGGCCAATAGCCGCGATGGAAGATATGGATGATGGAGCTAGTGTAAAAATAGTTTGTTACGAAGCCCGTATGCAATTGTCTCGCTTGGTCAGCCTGCCGCTTGTCCAGACTGGTGGTGATCGCTACCGACTGTTGGAGAATGTCTCACCCCGTTTAGCATTACCCGTAACGTAGGCCACCCACCTGAG